>VXAV01004805.1:371783-388811 GCA_013399715.1 Alectura lathami
GCGCTGCGTTCCGCAGCTCGGAAAGCTGCGGGCGGGAGGGCGGGCGGCCGCGGTGCCTCACAGCGAGCGGCCGACCTGGTAACCGTCAGCGGAGGCGTGTGTTAATGGAATAAAAGTAACTAAGGGCCACCAAACCCTTGTAAGAAAGATCCCTCTGTCGCACTTTATGAAAGCAGAGTTTGGGATCACCTGGAACTTTGGCGAGCTACTTATTTATTGCAACACAAGATACAAACGTAGGTCATACAGCGTGAAACCGGTTTTCTTGCTTCTGGTAAAAATAATTTCAGGTATTTCCAAATAGCTTTACGTTATGTATTGTCTAGCTTTTTATGCCACCAGCTGTAACATAATGCTAATAAACCTATTATATATTTTAATGATTTATGGTAAAGTGTTCACTATCAAATATAAGTTTTTAGCTTTGCAATTAAAGATAATTGCTTTAATGAGATTTTCTGTAATTGTAAGATTATATCTAATACCAATTATTATAAGATTTAAAAGCCCTCAGGAGAAAATCCTAGAGACCTTAGCTGGCACTGCACATCTCATTTTTCCATGCTTTGGGCTTGGATTTGCACCCTCTGTGCCTAATTTGTTGCTTTCTTTCACTGATGTTGTTACAAGAAGGCTTTCCTTTTTGGTCATTTGATACTCTGACAGAGGCTGGTTGCCTTGTTATCACCCAGGATGTTGTTTAAAAGGATCTTTGTGCTGACAGATTAAAGAGGTGAGAAGTACACTCTATAGCATGCTGACTGATTTGTGTCTTTGTAGCTTTTAGTGAGTAATTAAACTGTGGTACAGTAGGAAGTTGATTTGACCTCTATGTACCAATGTGTGTTGCCACTTCTTTTTGTTTTGTTTCTAATATTCTATTATTTTAATTACTGATTTTTTAATTTTTTTTTTTTTTTTTTTTTTTAAGTTCCTTTGCAGGTAGAATGCTTCTTATTCCTCACATGTCTCACCAGACCAGCCAGGAGCAAAGCAAACAGCAAAAATGACCAAACTCGCCAAGTCTGCATAGCTCCTTGCCCGCTGCACACAGCAGGAGCCTGGCTTTCCTTCAGCAGGTCCAGCCAGCAGGCTGTGATAAGGAGCATGCACTTCTGGCCCAAGCTCCAGTTTCCCTACAGCAACAGGTATCAGATTTGCATAGTCTATTGTATATGGGTTTGTATGCCTGTTTTACGTGTACAGTAATTGCTGCTGTTGTCTGTTCTGCACCATTAAATCATTCTGTGTGAATACAGGAAAAATAAGTATCCTTAGAACCAGAGCGGTAACATCCTCTTGTTGAGAAAGTCTGGACAAGATCAATTGTTGGCACTTCACTGCTGCTATCTCCTGAAATTTTACTTCTGTAAAGCATGTATCTGTTCATTCTTCTCATTTGCAAAGCCTAGTCAACTCTCAGTTTGAGCATACTTATGAGGGATTTTAATTTTCATTGAATCAAGTTAATTTCGTGTTGTCATGTAAATATGTGTGGAAGGCTGCAGGTAAGCTGGTAGCTACAGCAAGAGGGAGCAGCACGCGAACCTCTCACTGTGTCCCAGCAGTGTTTTCCCTTGTGTCTTGTGATTTCGTGGATGATAGCATTTATTTCTCTAGCCTGGGGAGAAAAGAGTGAATAGTTTTACTGGTTTTTGCAAAGGACTTTGCCGAGCACTAGTAATTTTCTTCAGATAGCTGTTGTATAGGACAGCTGGGCATAAATCTTCCTTTACAATAAAACTTGGTGTTCATTTCAATTTAGAATGCTCTGTAGTAGCTGTAGCTCTCTAGTGGTTTTAGAGATGCAGACATGCCACATAATTTTTCTTGAGGAAACAAAAGGAATGAGAAGGAATGAGGCAGATTCTCTTGGGAAGCAGAATTTGTTTTTCTGATGATATCTTAGAAGGAGATTTAATTAAACAGAATCAATTATTTTAACAGTTTATGCAATGTATTTAGATTAAAGGGAGAAAAAACACAGTGAGAATTTGTGTTGCTTGTAGCTTACTCTCTAGCTGCTGCAGAATGCTTACATGTGTTATTAGAAATGCCATAAACTAAATGTATATGAGCTTTTTAGGGAATGAGTATGAATATTTATATGAACCTTTTGGCGAAATCTGTCCATTTGCCATTTGTCAGGGCATTTCAGTTTTGTGAAAGTTCTCAGTGAATGAGCCCTACTCTTCCGATAAGATTTAGAGATACTGTATTTCATGAGCAAAAGTGAAGCTCTCAGGAGAGAGTACGAGTGCATCTCAAACTTCTGTACTGATTTAACATAACATTGCCCGATCACAAAGTTCCTCAGAGAGTTTACATAAATCAACAAAAGATGTGTTATTCATCATCTGTTAATAAAATGTGACTTCAAACAGTGAAGGATGTCTCCAAGGACTGCAGAATCGTTTCTATTGGTTATTCACGTCACAGTTTTTACAGTGTCTGTCTTGTTTTTGTATTGTGCAGTAAAAAAAATATATATATGTATATTATGCTTACTTGAAGGAAAAAGAAATTCTGCAGCGAATAATAAAACTGAGGAAAGAAGGTTTATGGTCTCTGAAATGTCTGCCCAAACTCCAAGAGGCCCCACGACACAAATCACACCACGATTATCTTTTGGAAGAAATGCAGTGGATGGCAACAGATTTTGTTCAAGAAAGAAGATGGAAGATGATATCTGCCAAGAGCGTAACATGAATTTGATGTTTCCTGCTAGAAAAGGAGTGGGGGCTGGGAAGAACAGGCAGCATTTTCATGGTTAGGACTTAATCACTGAGGATGCATGATTTTTGTTTTGCCTCTCTGCTGTGTTTGTCAAGTTTAGGGCAAATTTCCAAAGAGATAGTATTTTTTCTTTCTTTAGAAACACACTTATTAGTTAGAACACAATAAAAACTTAAGATAATTTTATGGCTTTATTCAGTTAATTTTAAATGTGGCTCGTTATCATGAAGATCCGGCACTTCATAAGGAAACGTAAAAAAAGAGAAGAGAACCAACTGAGGGCTGTTGCTGCTTTCACTGCCAGAGAAACAGCATTTCTGTTCCACCATTAAGCAGGTAAATGTAAAAACAACAACAACAATGAAGAAATTCTGAATAAAAACCTATTGGATCATAACAGCAAGAATCTTACAACGAAAATTTGGGCCTACTTCGTGAATGTTAGACTTCAGTAGAAGTAGCTTCACGTTATCATTGTTGAGTAACATGAGGCCTTACATCATGAAGGAGAGTGCTTTGCTAAACCTAGTTGGTGCAGTTGGCTCACTGCAAACATGAAGGTTTGAACGGGAGTTATCCTTGGGTCGTCCACAAGTATTATGGGGATAACTTCTACTCATGGGCAGTTTTGTACATGCTGTGCTCTGCATTGTAAACGTGTCTGATGTCTGTCTGACTGTTGAAGATGTTAAGGAACTCAAAACTGTTTTTAAAGTTGTGTGTTCATATTTGTCATTTCTTTCTGCTTATTTTCTTCCACTCTCTCCACTTTAGGTGGTTGATTTAAAACTGCAAGTAGAATTAGAAGAGAGGAGAAAGAAAGTATTAAACTCACAGAATACCTCAAAAAAAGGTAACGAGGACCTCAGCCTCTTGACATGATATTTTTGGTATGTACCACTAGTAATAATATAAGCTTATCAAAATAAATATTTAGGAAATAATATTTTGGTCTTCATTTTGAGTCATAAGTATCTCCTTTCTCTGGCTCTCTAATATGCTGTATGTTACTAAAGCTTCAATGAATACACTGTAAAGGCTTTTTTGGGGGTTCCTTGGGTCCATGAATGAGACTGAATGCACGTGTGTCCCACTGCAGGTTGGCCTTTTTTATGTAATTGTTTGACATAAAATGGATTGTGCATGATTCTTACAGTGTGCAGTTCTTGTGTTCTTTAAACTCTGGCTTAGCTGTCAATGGCAAGGAGTCTTCTAATGGCTTGTTCAGTTCAGGTATGGCAGCACCATGAATTCTGTTATTTCATGCAGAAATAAGAGACTCTTTGAATGGGAGCCTTCGTGAAGAAGTGGCCCTTACAGATCTACTCACACCCTCTGCAGAGATAAACATGGGAGATCTAGCAGACCTTGCTGCAGCTGTGGAAGCATTGCTACCCAAAGGCAGTGCTCAAATCACCACAGCTGTAAAAGGCGGTACACCGTCTCTGTTCCGCAGCACCCTTAGAGAGGTTCAGAAGACTGGACTGGAATGGTTGGCAAAGCTGTATAAGATGAACCTCAATGGCATTCTGGCTGGTGAAGCTGGACTTGGAAAAACAGTGCAAGTTGTTGCTTTTTTTGCACGCCTGGCGTGTAATGAAGGCAGGAAACATAGACCTTTATATAGGTGTGTTCCTAATAGTTCTTTAGTGAATGTATTTTCAGTAAGAAAAAAGAAGAATTGCTTTTAATATGTGTATTTTAATGAAATGTATCTCAAATAAATTTTATACCGAAGGAAAGACAACTTCAGCCATTGAGTGCCAGTGCATGTGTGTGCTGTTTTCAGATACACTATTGCCTTTTCTTGTAAGCTATGAAGTGACATGCAGTCACTCCCAGTCATGTGGTACCTTTTATCTCTATAGGTAACTGGGGTCCCATTCTTGTTGGTTCACAAAGCTTTAATGTGCTGAAGTGGGAGTTTGAACTGAAATGCTGGTGTCCTGCTTTGAGAATTCTTACCTTCCGTGGGGACCAAGGAGAACTTCTTAAAAACAGACAGGTATTATGAAACATTGTTTCATCTACAGAGGTCTGAGTATCAGTCACAGTTACATCATTCCAGGATTCACCATCCGGCTGAATACTACTGACAACCTGTAATGAAACCTGTAGGTATTCTGAAACATGCACAGACTCTACCAGAATCAATTTAAAAATGTGTAAGGTAAAGGTGGCTTTTCACTGCCAATTGTTCTGGGATGGCTGTGAGACTTAGTCTACTGTATTTTGTACAAACAGCTTTTTCCTCTTTCAGAAGAGTTTCTTTATGCGTATTTTATATAATGTTCTGAACATCGCAACTGGCGAGGTAATCTGAGTATTCTCTCCCCTTTAGGGATTTTGAAAGCTTTGAAGAACTGCACTGGGATGAGCTGCAAAATAATCTACTTTAACCTTTGATCTGAAATCTATCAAAAAAGCCTTTAGGATTTTTGTGTTTTTATGTTGCAGAAACAGATTGACCCCAACAACTTTAATGTATGTATTGCCTCCTGCAAGCAATTTTTCAAAGACGATGAGGCATTCATGAAAGTGCAATGCAGATACCTAGTTTTAGATGAGAGGCAAAATGGTAATAATCTGACTGAGAAGCACTGGAATGCAGTATTCAATCTCCGCAGGTCTGGAACATCTAAAAATTTTCTTTTTGCTTTTGTCTATCAGCTACTTTCTGAAATAACTTCTGTGCTTATAACTTTTTCTTTTTCCTTTTTCTTTTCCTTTTTCTTTTCCTTTTTCTTTTCCTTTTTCTTTTCCTTTTTCTTTTCTTTTCTTTTCTTTTCTTTTCTTTTCTTTTCTTTTCTTTTCTTTTCTTTTCTTTTCTTTTCTTTTCTTTTCTTTTCTTTTCTTTTCTTTTCTTTTCTTTTCTTTTCTTTTCTTTTCTTTTCTTTTCTTTTCTTTTCTTTTCTTTTCTTTTCTTTTCTTTTCTTTTCTTTTCTTTTCTTTTCTTTTCTTGCTGTGATGTGATGTAAGTTATGAAATACATTTTACCTTGTTATCTTTGTTGTTTACTGTAATCATTGTTTGCTCTTGATGGATACACTTCTGCCTGCTGCCTTAAAAGATCTGTGGACCATTGCCTGCTTCCTGATCCCAGAAATTTCCAAATCCTATCTGGCCTTTACAAAGGTAGCATCTGCAGAAGGAAATGAGGATCACTACCAGACAGAGGCAGTAATACTGCAGAGAGTACGTCTCCCTTCAGGATAGCATTGTAATTCTAGTTTCTCTTTCTCTGGGGGAATACAATTAGGAAATTATTTTTTCCTATTCTTTTAGGTAGTTCTGTCATTTATTTTGCGGAGGTCCAAAATTCATGTTGAGAAGCATTTAAGGAGAACATATGAGCATGTGCTGACATGTACTCTTTCTAAACGGCAGAAGTCAATGTATGAAGACATCCTGTCTCAGCCAAGGTACCTCTGCTGAGTTGTTCTTAGTTGTTCAGTTATCAACAAAGTTAGGAATCATTCCAGTTGCAGTAAGAGCTTGATTGCTGGTATGGTATTTCTAAGTGAGTCACGGGCAAACCTAAGGATTAAAAAGCATGTGTGGCATAATCATAGTGCTGTACAGTTCTACAGTAAGTGATAATTGCATTCAACAATTTCTTTTCTCTGTGTTTGTTTGTTTATATCTAATTGTTTTACAAGGTAAAAAGGATTATATATAAAAAGTATTTGCAGATTATGGGAGAAAAGATGATTCTGTATTTACAACTTAGACAATTATTCATGTGCCAGAGTTTTTGTCTAATTTATAAATTAAGTTGCTTAGGAGATGAATATCTTAGGTTATACTTTACTTCACTTTTCTAGTGTATCGTATTTATATTTTGCAATTAATTTGATTATTTAAAGTGGCATTTACTCAGGCATTAAAAACAAGGCCTTAATACTGACAATATGTGTGTCATATTATTTCATGCTATTTCAATTTGAAATAGTGGCTATTTGAGAAATGCAGATTAATAATAATGTGAGTTTTAAAATCAGAATGTATTCTCTAAGTTAAAAGTTTGTGTGGGTGTGATAGAAGCTGGAGGAATGGAAGACTGCATTTTTAAAGTCATACTTCAGTAATCTCTGTAATTTTGTTCTATTAGATTTGTTCAAAAATCAATTTGACTATGCAGAAAAATCTAAACTCCTAAAAAGTACTTTTTAAAAGATAATTGAAATTACATTTTCATTTTAAATAACAGTACTCAAGAATGTCTTAGAAGTGGGCACTTTGTCAGTGTTGTCGGTATTCTGATGCAGCTCCTAAGGGTATGTAATCATCCTGATCTGACTTCCAAGTTCTTCCTTTGTACTGGAGACACTGGAGTTTACAACTGCTTCTCTAGTGCTGAATGCATTAGGATGGGATCTTTGAAGGTGAGTAGGGAAGTAATTCTCTTGTGTTTGCTTTAATTTGACTGGGAGAGCAGGTGATTTAGGGAATAAAATCTCCTACTGTTCAGATTCCAATAAATATCAAAATCTGTGCATTGCTAATTCTTATAATTTTTAGAAGCAACTGCTAAGATTATAAATGACTTCATGGTAGTACTCAATTCAGTATGTATACTGGGTACTTGCTGTCCTTGTCACAGAAGGTCAGACTATTTTGCAACATTTTTTTTTTTTATTTTATTTTGCTTAAAATTCTCAAACAACCAAACCTATTGGGTCTTGGAATCGAGGGAAGGTGCCATTCTTATCATGTTCTGATAAGGGCATAATTAAACTGTATACAGCTCTGAAGGTGAGGAGCTCTTTCAAATCCCACCGCAGTTGTAATCATAGTCTGTCACAGTAAGAGATTACAAGAGATTTCATCGTTTTTTTTCCCTAGTGATTTCAGCAATACTAGAGGCTGGAGAAAGACTGGCAAGAGGCAGACGGTAGCATTGTGTTGTGGGAAATGTAGATGGTTGCTCAGTAAAACCTGTTGGAGAAATCATTTTGGGGTGGTGGGGTGTGTCAATGGCCTGTGGAGGAAGTAGGGTTGGTGTGTCAATGTGGGAATGAATGAGACTGTAATGTCAGTTCTACAGAGACAAATGTTTTAATTATCTGCATTGGATTAACTGCAGAGCTTGTAATTTGAGGGTGCTGCCTTGTTGTTGACTCTTGGTAACATGAGCATAATACTCTGTTTTCATGGCATAGGCTGCTGAAACTTTTTAAAGTAACAGCAGCTGCTCTCTGCAAAATCACATGATCCTTGCTATTCCAAGTTTTGGTTTAGTTCTGGCTTCAGCTGTGAGCTTTGTAATCCTTCTCAGACAATGTGGTCGTATTACTACTACTCCGTATTGCTGCAGTTGGATGACAGTAGAATATTTCTTTCTTTATTTTCTTCCTTAAGCACACAGACCAGCCTCTCTTCGATACGATTGGGATGGAAAACCAAATGACTTTCTATGAAGCACAAATGCTGACAAAACTGAAGGTAACTAGGAAGTTTATTGAAGAGATCTACTCTTCTCCTTCATCACCCAGACCTGAGACAGTGAAATTCAAACCAAATAGGTATGCAGTGTTCTCGTGATTTTCAGTACCAGGTGAAAATAACTAATATTTGTGAGTGCTGAGAGGGTACATTCAGCAACATTTGTTTGCCTTGCTGTTTTGTTTCCAAACTGATCACTGCTAAGACCATATGCCAGTTTTCTGAGGGAAAGCAGACTGTGTTTTACCACTTAATAGTTCTTTTCATTTGTGAAGGCTCCTTTGTAATCTTTCCAGCCAAACTCAAAAACACAGCAGACTTCATCTCTGTTGAACAGTGGAAGTGATTTCTGCACTAGAGATTAATAATAATTAAGTCTTCTCCTAATTCATTTTAAGGCTAAGATATACTTGCAAGGCACTTATAGAAATCTTGGGATTTTTTTTTTTTTTTGAGGGGGGANGTTTGTGCTATTGACTCCTCTGAAAAACAGTTGGGAGAGTAATTTTTCAGTCATGGGCTTCAGTAACGATACGCTGCTTATATCAGAGTATTGTATTGTAAAATGTTCACATAAACATTGCTCTGACGTATTCTAAAATACCTTTAAATACATAATAAAGGAATATGGGAGATCTGTGATCTTTGTATCCCTTCATGTAACCTTTCAGAGATGGCTGGAGCCTCAGAGCATTCAGTACAACCTGCATTCTTGCATTTTATAGTATGTTGTGTTTCCTCTGCATGCTAGAAGTCCATTAAAGAAGCAAAATCTCCCGTGTTGCATGCTATGTAGATGCATAGCTCTTCTAGCTCAGATTGCTGACTGGATTTTTTTTTTTAATTTAATTTGTATATTAGCGTGAAGAGACTAACAACTTCCTTACGTGTGTTTTTATATGTGCAGTAAGGTGGATTTGTGAATTTTCAGGTTATTTACACTAGTGCAATATGGACAAGAACCCAAAGGTAGGACTAGAGGCTTCTCAAGTTCTCAGTTGCAGCAGGCAGTGGACACAGCAACCGTTAGGGCAGATCATTATGAGAAAACACAAAGATGACAGCCTCTTTTTATGTTTTCAGAATTTCAGCATAGAAAAGGTATGCAGTACATATTATGAACTGTCACGTTCTAGTTTTCTTATTTATTGTTTGAAGTTGGAGGAGAAATAAGGTTGTACTGAATGTGTGTATTACATATTTTAATATTGGTTTCCATTAGAAATTTTCTAGCACCAACTTGCTCACAAAGACAAAACAAAATTCCTTATTATCTCTGTCCAACATCTATTATAATCAAAATGATCATATTGTGCAAACACTGGAAATTTTGCTGGCAGTTTTGTTGGTCTCAAGGTGTACCATCTCAGTGAAACTCTGTCTTCAGACTTGATCTGCAGTGTGTAAGACAGCTTTTCACAGATGTCAGCCTTAACAACTGATTAGATTTAGGCATCATCACTTTCCCATTCTCTGGGTCTCTGCTGATCCACTGCTTCAGATCACTCTTTACTGAGTCTCTTTTATGTGATGCAGCCCTTTGGAACCGACCATTTTCAGATGAATGGGGATGTAACACAGTATTTCAAGCACTATGTTTTTCAGGCTTTTTCTAAACTCTCTGCATATTGATTTCAGCTGAGTACAGTATAAGTATTTTCCCGGCTGAATGTGCAGCACTGCGTATGAAGGATGACTAATTATATCTGATACTATTCTTTGTGGTGGTAACTGTTCTAAGAGCTGCTTTTATTGCCAAAAATGAACTGTGTTGGAAAAGATCTTTTACCCTGTGGTTGTTTTCTTCAACAACTTCACTGAAAATACTCCTGTGCGAGGTCTTGAAGCCCCCTGAAAGTCTGTACATTATCAGGTCATATGAATATACATGTGAAATACTTGTCAAACTCTCAACACTTAGGTTATGTATATATTTATTTTTATAAGTCTGCCAGTGGTACTGAGGGAAGAACGGTTCACATGTAGTTTAAGAACACAGTTTTGGAGAGACTTTGTCTGTTTGCATTTAAGTGCAACCCAGGAGTCATGCCTGGAGTAAAATTGCCATTCACTGGAAATACGGCACATACTAAGTACTGGAAAAGCATGCAAATCCTCCACTTTACATGGAGGAAGTTATTTTTGTACCTTCTTTTATTTTCTTTTAACAGCCAGCAAGACAGTTCTGGGCCGAATGGCTTCCACTGCTGCAGCACAAGAGAAAATTGCTCAGTCAGAGAAACCTGTAACATTAAAGTTCAGAGGGAAAACATTTACTTTGTCTTATAGTCATTTCTGTCAGCTGGTTGGTAGACAATCTCTGAAGCATCAAAGTAAGGGGCAACATTANTTTATTACCGCTTTTAAGTAGTTAATAGCCCAATCTGTTTAAAATCAGTATACTAAAATTTTGTTTTCTTTTGTAGGGGTCTGTGTGTGCTGCCAGCTGTAATTGTTGCTCCTCCATATTTGTATGTAGCAAGTCCTCCTTATTCATATACCCATGAAATGAAGGTCTCCAAGTTTAATCTAGAGGAACTGATACTGTCCTTCTTCCACTCAGTACAGCATATAGCAAGGCCTCATTTCCTACAGTTCCCAGACCTCCAACTGGTGCAGAGTGATTCAGGTATTTCAACAAACTAACAGAACAACCAAAAAACACCTGTTACAACTGTGAAAATACGTTTTCTCTAAATGTTGAATGCTACATGCAGAATCTTCAAGTTCTTATTTCATAAACAGGTAAAATGGAAGCTCTGGCTGTCTTACTTCAGAAGCTGAAAGCAAGAGGACATTGTGTATTGACTTTGACGCAGATGATTCCAATGCTGGATATACTGGAGGTTTTCTTGAACTTCAATTTTCTCACATACTTAAGAGCTGATGAGAGTGATGTTCACAGTTGGCATTATCTGGTAAGAAGATATCTTACTCAAGTTAATAGTGAATAGATGCTTGCAGTGGGAGGGAAAATGCTTCAGTAAATTTAACACATTTGCAGAATTAATTTGCATAAGTTCATCAGTTACTTAAGCAGAACACATGTAGCTGTAGCATGAAATATCTATGTATGAAATATTACTATTTGATGAGGCATCTGAGGTGTTTCCAAGGGGTATGTCATAGGTTGTCTTACATTCATAAGTAACTTGTTCTTGAAATACAGATGTTTTAATTCACAATAGTGTGCCAACTAATTGCCTTTGCTTTTCATGTCTGTAGATATCTATGTTTTTAGTACTTCAATGTTAGTTGCTGTTTTTATGTCGGCACTTCCTCAGCCTTACTCCAGGGGCTTTTGTTTCTGTAGAGTGCCCTGGCATTGCCTGAGGATAAATTGAAAGCAGCTCATTTCCCTCCCCAGTAAGATTCTAGTATCCTTTGGGGCCTACGGTCTGAGCAAACATTAGTGACATAATGAAGTTATTCCTTTCTTACTTTTGATTTCAGATTGCATCATTAGGCTTTCTGTCAGAAGCACTATATAAAGGAATACTTCGGTTTAAAGCAACATAAGTCAGCACAGTTGAAGGGATTCAATTTAGTCAACAGACAAGAAAGGTGAAGCATACACAAAATATAATAACCTAGTCAGGTGTCCTTAGTCATAGGACGCAATATGACTACTGTCATAGATCTGTAGATTTCATCAGGTTTACTGCAGCATACATTAATAGTTGTAATGGTACATAAAATAATTTTGAACTGGGTAGTTTTGTAACAGGGGCCATCAGATACATTAAGCTTGTCAGCATTTGAAGTTATATTGAGGAAGTAATAGGAAATCAAATTTTCTGTTCTTGTCATTCTTTGAAAAATTTTGTTTAGAGATTCATGCTTTATTAATGAGAAATTGTAATTAAGTTATTTGTCTCTCCATTTTAGGAATCCATAAAAAGCTTTGACAAAGACAAGCGGTTCTTTTGTGTCATTCTTTTTCCCACACTCCTTCCACCAGTGTCAGCCATGTAAAGCAGATACTGTTGTGTTTTACGATACTGATTTAAATCCACTGATGAATACAAACGCTAAAGAGTGGTGTGATATAACTGCAAGAGGCAGAGATATTCACATATACAGGTGACTTTGACACTGATAAATAGGTGTTTTAAAATGAAAAATAGGGGAATGATATTTCTAGGAGAAATGAGGATTTTTGTCTGAGGTCATCCTTTTGCTTAAATCACTTTTAAGATCTTTTTAAAGATGGGATCAGTTAGAGATACTTATTCCCTTCAGACTAATGGAAAAATGAAAGCCTTCTCACTACTGTATCTTTTATTCCTGTTCCCCCCCCCCACCCCCCTAAAAACTTTAATCTTGTAAGCCATCTGGATTTCTGAACTGAGACTGTCAAAATGAGCATTAATATTTGTGTCTGTCTCCTGCTCATTAGATAAACAATAAATATCTTTTTTGATGTTTTTTATCATTGGATTTCAAATCCACTAGTGATAAGATGCTGACGTTCATGAAGTTCTCAGGCATATGTGAAAGGTTCTCTGAAATGACTGTTCATTTTCCTGGAAAAATAATGCTTTCTCATATTATCCTGACTTACCACTAGTCAGGTATTTGCCATTAACAAGGCATCTTCAGCTGGAGAATGAGACCAAAAAGAGTTTGAACTTCAATGAAGTTATACATGAGGGGTGCCTGTTAGCAAACACCCCACTATTTTATGGTTTTTTTTTTTTTTTTTTTTTTTTTTTTNAAATCAGATGTGGAAAGAAAACTTTCTTCTGTAAAGCTAAAAACAAATAGAGTTTCCTACAAAAAAAAAAAATTGATGGACCCTAAACGACTGGGTACTCACTGTGGTAGGTGAAGGACACCACCAATGAAACAGTTGAGTGTCAGAAAGTTTCACTCTTTTCTAAGGAACAGTATTTAACGAGTCTCTTTGTTCTGCAGGCTTGTAAGTGGAAATTCTGTAGGAGAAAGGCTGTTGAAATAAGGTATTACACATCTGATTCAAGAAGTGGCTACTCAGGTTGAATGTTCAACAGAATTTTTAACTCACGCACTGCAGTATCGAGAATATGATATATTAACCTTAACCTCTTAACCTATACCAGACAGGATGCTTGTATCATGGTAACTTCAAGGGATCCCTAAGGCGCTGCATATTGTGACTATGAACTGTTTATTTAAGGACATCTGTTCCTATTCTAGTGATCTTGTACCCTTGCACAAGTATCGTTCCCTCGAACTTGAAGCTGTCACCCTGTGGACAGCTCTAATTCTGTGGAGTGGTTGATTGCAATTCCAAGTCAACCTACCAATCCACAATCCTCCTGCGAAAACAAAAAGAAAACTGTGAAAGCTGAGAGAAATACGTTGCCTTTTGAAAATTAAGATTCTTTTTTCTTTTGGTAATGTAATATTTTTATTATTATTTGCTTGTGTTCTTCAGTGCTGGGTTCTGGGCTGGATGGTGCACTTGAGAAACAATTCTTTGTTTATTGTACAGGAATTTGTCTGTGAAGGACCAGATGGACAAACAGAAGTTATGCCTGTAAGTCAATAGCTCTTACTTCATCTGAAGGAAACACTGCATAAAACTTTAACTATATTGGCAAACTGAGCATTTTCTGTTGTTTTGTTTGTTATTATTTAAGATCTGGACTCCCCTTGTTGTACCTGAGAGTCAGGATGATGTCTACACTGATGCTGTTATGTGTCTGACGTACAGTAGTACCCCAATTCCAGAGGCTGAGCTCCCACTTCTGTTTGTCAGGAAGGCACGGAAGCGGCAGGGGACAGATCTGTCTTGTGAGTTGGGGTTTGAAATTGCATGGGAAGGTGCAGGAACATTTTTGTGAGAAACAATATGAAAACTTTTGCAAGAATACTTTTAAACTTGTATTTAAAAATTGGGCGTGCAGGTGCCATTATTTCTGTTAAGCTTGACTCAGACAAAACATAGCAGAATTTACTGAAAGCAGATAGACTGCAGTTTGAGAACTTGCTGTTGTCCTTATGAATTAGAAATTGAAATACAGGTGAATGAAACGAACATGAGCAAAGCAATGAGACTGTCCTTTTGACCTGTTTTTAACCTTGTTTTCCTACTGAGGTGAGAAGCTATTTAAAAATGACTGATCAAGTCAAATACAGTACTGGTGGGCCACAGATGGAAGGTGCTTGCATTCAGGAAAGTATTGTGGAAGGCTTATCAGTAATCTGACCATTTGTAGCAACCAGTTTTCTGTCACGATCTTATTGCATGAAGCTCCCTTCTCACTGGAGGTCATACTTTGTCCTGTCAATTAGCTTCAGGTGAAAGAAAGAAGCATTGCAGAAGGATTCCTCCACCTTCGCTTTTTGATCAAGTGTCTCCAAGAATATTGAAAAAGCAACAAAGGAGCAAAGCCCAGAAGGCCCTCCCCTTGGTAAAACAGCAAATGTATTTTGCAAGACCTTTGTCAGCTCTCAAGTCAGCTGCTGACACTGCGCAAGATAGTCCTGCATGGCTGTTTGATGAAGATGTGGCACTGCTAAAAGTAAGATGGTACTTCATTTTTAATGACTCCAAAAACTTTTTTTACCTGGGCGCTTATTACAGCTTCCATACACCCTGACTAACACAGGATTATACATACTCGTGTGCTCAAGAAAAGCATGTAACTGAAGCATTACATTAGCTTTCTCTCTGCCCCCTAGGCGGTGAAGCAATTACTGGCACTTCCTTTAAACCTTGCTGTTGTGTCACCAGCACAGACAGTGAACTGGGACTTCGTCAGTGATGTCGTTAACTTTTGCAACTATGCTTATCTCTCTCCAGAGCAATGCCAAGATCGTTACACAAAAACATTTGGATGCACAGAAGGAAATGTGAGTTTAAATTGAAATATGCATTTTGTTATGAAGACTGCTTGTTTGTTTGTTTTAAAATTCATCACTGGTGTTAGTGGACTAAGCCAGTGTTTAGTAGGCAGAATCATAACTGTATTTTAGATTTTCTTAATACAAATAAATGCTAGAAAGTATCTTCACCTGTCCGTATGACTGCTGTAGTTTCCTTACACTTAAAAATATTGATTTCCCCACTGCTGTGGCAGTGATGACCTTGGATACACTACTTACCACTTCAGTATATTAAAAACAAGGTTGTGAAGCTACTTATTTTACCTTTCATTTAGGAGACAGGATATGAATTGTCTTTGACTCATTTTTGAGGCAAGACATTTATGACCATCTTTATCTGATACCTACATGTTCATTTTCTATTTGTTCCAGAACGCAGATGGTTATCCTCTTTGTGCTAGACAAGCCCATATTAAAAAACAGAATTTTGAGCATACTTCAATCTATATGAATCATTTTGAGTTGATGTCAATGACTGCTAGAAAAAGAAGTTCCTCAAACAGGTTTCTGTAAGTTTACTTCTACTGTCAATTATCATTTTTCCCAGGTTTAACATTTAATCATGTTAGTGGCTTGATTGGTGATTTTTTTTTTTTCCTTTACTTCCAGCTGTGCAAAGCCTATGATGACAATGCAAAAGATCTGTTCAGTTTTCACAGGTCTATTTTATTCTGTAAATTCTTTTTCAATAGTCTTTCAATTATTTTCAGTTTCAAATCTTTCCCATGTAAAAATGTAAAATTAGTTGCAAAGGCTGGGAACTAGGAAAAATCATATGGAAGACTGAAATACAAGATTTTGGGCTTCATTCCAGAGTGTTTTTATTATTCTGAAAAAATGCATTCCATATACAGAGAGGAACAAATGTCATCCGATGGTACTAATACAGTTGTAATTGCTTGAGGTATTTATCTCCTTCAGTGTAAGAATTTCTTAAATTCTTCACATCCTCTTTGGGGGTCGCTTTGGAACACTTGTAAATGTTAAAAAAGCAACAGCCTGTTTTATGGCACTTTCAGGCTCTGGCAGCACGCTCACTGCAGCCACAGCTACGTTACAGCAGCTGTCCAGGGCACCTGCTGCCCCCGCACAGCCCAAGGCCATCACCCCCCTCCAGCTTTTCCAAGCAGAAGCATTTGACAGCATCAGTTGTGACCATCAGTCTGATGACAACGCTGCAGATGCAGACACGTTTGATGATTCAGCTTATATTTTTATATTATAACCTTTTGTTTTTTACTTTGTATTCTGCTATTGAAAATACATTGCTCAAATACTTAGTACACAGAATGCTCACTTTGAAATTTATGGGCAATAAACTTTTACCCTTTGGAAAAAAAGTAAATCCGTATATGCTGTATTATTTAGGCGTAGTTGATTTTAGTTGTCTACGAATATGATCATTTAAAGTTCTGTATTGTCACTTTGATTTTGTCTTTACATGAAAACTTGCTGTACTTGTAGCTTGTAACCACTGTTCCTCTAAAATGTAATTTTAGATTTCCTTGCAAAAAAGTTACAGGAGCCAAGCACCGACTCCCAGCAGGCAGCATTCCAGCCACAGCCTGGGTTCCCACCCACGCCACCTTTATCAGCTGATGTGGAAAGCAGTGCATGCATATCTGCTATGCCAATGAAAACATTTTTAGCAGGTGGAAGGTTGTTTTTTTTTTTTTTTTTTTAAACTAAGATGTGAAGAAAGTATGTTCCCTTTTTTGGGGAGGGCTAGCAGGCAATTTTTTTTTTCCCTCCCTTGTACGTGTTGCATCCTCTTTAGGCTTTCATTGTTGGTAACTGAGGAAACTTCTCACTGTTGATTTTCACACTAAATCTGTAAGAAAAAACACTCTGTCTGCTGAAATGGAGCCACTGCACACCACTCGCTGCAGTCAGTCGGCTGTTCGCACGGCTCATTCCCACGGCCGCCCGCCCTCTAATCAACACCCACCCACCGCCCCGCGCCCCGCTGCCCCC
>VXAV01004805.1:389554-435650 GCA_013399715.1 Alectura lathami
CGGCCTGGGCGGGCTGCGGGGGAGCGGGGCGCTGGGACGGGTGCCCGGGGCTGCGGCCGTGTGGGTGCGCTGGAGGCTGGGGGCGGGGACGGATAGCGGCACGCTTGAGTGTGTTTGGCCTGGAAGAAATCAGTTTTCGTTCTTGTCTTGCTGTGGCAGGACGCCAGCCAGTGCGTCTGCCTGTCAGTGGAATTTTGTTTTATTAGTTTTGTTTTTGTTGGTTTGAATAAAACGTGATTCGCATTGGTTTTCATCTCTTTGGCGTTCTGAGGGAAAGAGAGGGCAGAGCTGCGTATTAGGTACGGTACTTTTTCAAACTCCCAGATCATCTGATACAGGGAGATTTTTCGTGATGCATTCTCTTTTCAAGAGCTACAGGAGCCTGACAATCCGTGTCTGCTTTTGACATATTTCTAGCTACTGTCAGCTGAACCTACTTTGCATTTTAAGGAGCTGTTGTGTTCTGGAGAACATGGTACGAAATATTAAAACCATTGAAATGTTTGCAATAATGAGCATGAAAGAGTAGGTTTTGTTGTTAATGGAGACCATTCATCCATGAAGTTCCAAAGAAAGGGAAAAATTTCTATTTGAATGATTTGAAGTCAGTTTAACTAGTGAAGAGGAACATTATCATTTGTAAACATTCAGTAGCACTTTGTTAGCTAAGGAAATGTGTGAGAGATGTGAGTTAGTGGCAGTGAGAATTTCCTGTAATTTGTCTGATAATGTAAAACTTGTAAGTAATTGCAAAGACAGGATAACTGAGTTCTTACTGTGAGGTATTATTCCATATAGTTACTGAATAGTTTCAGTCACAGATTGTATTTACCTTACTTGAATTTCTGTTTTTGTGTATTCCTTTAGTGTACACTGTAAAAAAAAAAAAAAAAAAAAAAAAACCATAGAACACTGAGAATGCACCATGGTAATGGCCCTCAGAATGCCCAGCGCCAGCTCCAGAGGTCCAGATCCTTCACGGGCAGTGAGGGAGAAGAACAACAAGCAAACCTCCCTCAGTCCCCTGCAGCTTCTTTTGCGCCTTCTGCAAGTCCATCCGCACCCCAGTCCCCCAGTTACCAAATCCAGCAGTTTATAATGAGCAGGAGTCCGGTAGCGGGTCAGAATGTGAACATCACCCTGCAGAACGTTGGACCAGTAGCTTCAGGAAACCAGCAGATAACGCTTACCCCCTTGCCCATTCCAAACCCGACCTCGCCGAGTTTTCAGTTCAGCCCTCAGCAGAGACGGTTTGAGCATGGATCCCCGTCGTACATTCAAGTCACGTCCCCGCTGCCCCAGCAGGTTCAGTCTCAGAGCCCCACGCAGCCCAGCCCCGTGCCGGTGCAGGCGTTACCGAACGTTCGGGCAGGTACTCCAGGCCCCGGCTTGGGTATGTGCAGTCAGAGCCCTACCAGGGGATTTGTGGATGCCAGCGTGCTCGTGAGGCAGATCAGCCTGAGTCCTTCGAACGGCGGGCACTTTGTGTATCAAGAGGGGCCGGGAATTGCGCAGATCGCTCAAGGTGCTGCAGCGCAGGTGCAGCTTCCATCTTCTGGGACACCTGCCACCGTAAGGGAGCGCAGGCTTTCCCAGCCTCACTCGCAGTCTGGTGGCACCATTCATCATCTCGGTCCTCAGAGTCCTGTAGCTAGCGGCGCAAATATGCAATCTTTGACTAGCCCGGGCCACATTACGACAACGAGCCTGCCGCCCCAAATCAGCAACATTATCCAAGGGCAACTTATGCAACAGCAGCAGCAAGTGCTTCAGGGACAGCAGCTGAGCAGACCCATTGGCTATGACCGGACTTCTGGGGGATTAATAGCTGGAGTTGGAGGACCTAGTGCATTTGGAATGACATCACCACCTCCTCCCACAAGTCCTTCACGGGCCACGGTACCGCAGGGGCTGTCAAGTCTTCCTCTTACACCTACAGTTAATACAGCAGTGAAAAAACAACCCAAAAAACTGGAGGAGATACCTCCTGCCAACCAAGAGACTGCCCAAATGAGAAAGCAGTGTTTGGATCATCACCACAAGCAAATGGAAATTCTTAAGGAAACGTTTAAAGAATGTTTGATTGAACTGTTTTTCCTGCAACATCTCCAAGGGAATATGATGGACTTTTTAGCTTTTAAGAAGAAACATTGTGTTCCCCTGCAAGCCTACCTGAGGCAAAATGACTTGGATCTGGAGGAGGAAGAAGAGGAAGAACAGTCTGAGGTCATCAATGATGAGGTAAGAAATCTGTTAATGTTTTGAAATAAAATAGCAGATGAAGTTGTGACGCCTGAATTGTGAAGCATTAGGTAATGTGATGGTACCTGAAAAATCATTTTTACTTGACGAAGTACCACAGTTATTTTAAACGGTTGGTCTGGGAGAATGCCATCCTGCTAGGTGGTGCGAATTGACGTGTTGGTTTGAGCATGCCATCAGATGCACGTGTCTAAAAGCAAAGAGCTGAAAGGAGCTTTCACTGTCGAAGTTAGTATGTAAGCCAGTGCACAAATAAAGATCGCATTGCTGTGGAAGCTGTTGCAGGCTGTCGGAATGAAGGCGTATCGTAGATGAAATTTCACATACTAGACTTAACTAAACCAAAACAGAGTAAGCAGAAAGTCTCATAAGAGGTTAACCTTTGTTTGACTCTCGTGACTTCTAAGTGTAGATGTTACTCAAGTTCGCTGTGGCTGTGGCCAGCAAAAAACCCTGAAGTAATCTGATTACTCAGAGCATGTGAATCATAATTTTGTATGGTCCGCAGTAGTGAATCGGTTAGCTTAGGCTGTCTTCGAGCTTTGTGCATATATTGCAATCTGAATGATAAAAAAAAAAAAAAAATTGTACTTAGACCTGGAGAAGTTAACTTTGTTATTTATGCAAAGGTCTAGCATAACTAATTTCAGTTCACTGTTAGTGGCAATTGCCTGAAATATGCTTGCCGCAGAGAGCTGCCATGGAACTTTTCCTGCATGTTTGCACCCATTTGTGTAGATCGTGACCTGCAGCATGCCTTTGGGTGCTGGAGCAATCCTTGTTCTGCCAATTCCATGGCAAGTGGTTGCAGCAGTGTTGCTGTAACTGATGGCACTGTGTAAATACATTCCTTTTAAAATTTGCAAAAATTGGCATGGGTATATAGTTGCCGGTTTGTAAAAAGACAAAACCAGCTATGTAAAGAAACTCATGTTAGTTTGAAATGTCTACTGGAAAACAGTAAATTCAGTGAAAGCTGTTGCTTTTACATATGAGTCATTTGTGATCAAATCTTGAGCTGGAATTTATGCAAAACTTTAATACTGTAGTAGCAAAAGTTTAATTTGTTCCTTGTTTTGTGGTTAAATTTCTTGACTGGGAAAATATTTCTGCTCGTACTACTTATTGATAATTTGGAAGGAAGCATTTTTTTTTCTATGAATAGTAGCATGAAAGCTAGCCTATTACTGTCATCTATGGACAGTGGTACCCAATTTTTCACCTGGTTTGTATTTTGTCAAACTGTTTAGATGTTCTTGTTGGGTTGCGTGTTTGTCAACTGACATACCAGGTTTTTTTAACTGCAGTACACAAGTTTTGAGAGATCTTCAGTGGGTGTAAGTTGTGTAAGTTCATTGAAATTGGTGGCACTGCTACAGTTTACATCAGCTGAGGCTTTGCTCCCCGGTCTGTCAGGTTTGGAGCCTGCTGTACTTCACTGCCTTCCTGTGGCGGGACCCCCTTTTGTCTGTGAAAGCCACTTGTGAGTTTAACTGCAGGGGAATTCTGCAAGCTGCAATAGCAAAAGTCTGTGTGTTTTCAAATGATGAATCCTTTGAGAGATTAAGACATCTTTTGAGTATGTTCTTTCTTTGTATTTTTTTGTCTTCTTCTCTTTTATTTCCCCCTCCCCTCCTTTATCACTTTCTGCTAAAGCAATGCGCTTCATCCCTTGCCTGGAAAGGGTGATCTGGGAAATCCAGGGAGAGCGAATGGTGGCTGTGCTCATTGCTTGAATAAATGTTGGAGCTCTCTTAAGTTCAAACTGTCTGTCACGCTGGTTTGTTGTCCTTTAGGAGCAGCAATCATTAAATTTAAACCACGCTTTTATGTAATTTGCATTTAAGAAAGGGTTCCCAGTGGTGGGAAGCCGCTGTAGGTAGCCGAGGCCGTGTTCTGCTCGTAGAGGTGAGACAGAGCTCGTCCCAGAGCAGCCGCGCTGATGGTCGCCTGGTTATCATCCCCTCTTCAGTGAGGGACCATCAGCACAGTGTGTTGGACAGATCAAAAAAAAAAAAAAAAAAAAAAAAAAAACTTTTAAAAAGAAAATGATTCTCCCTTCTTTTTTTTTCCCAAAATATTTCTCTCAGGTAAAGATTGTGACAGGAAAGGATGGGCAGACTGGTACTCCTGTCGCTATAGCAACCCAGCTTCCTCCAAATGTTTCTGCTGCTTTTTCATCCCAGCAGCAACCATTTCAGGTACTTTTCAATGGTTCTAAAATGTAGTTTCATCCCAGATTTTTTTTCTTCATTCAGATTTGGTATTTCTTAGATGAATTAGAATTTTCCCTAGAGCCCATCCCTTATCATCTAAACGAAACCAAAACTACTTTACAATCTTCAAATGCATCAATATTAATGAAGCTTTGAGGAAGTTAAATCTTTGTCTCCAGGTTGCTGGCTTATTTCATTAACTTTCAGCTTGAATGTTTTCACTTTGGTTTGTTTGTCTTTTGTTTCCCTAATGCATTTGGTTCATTTGTGCATTCTGCATAGTGATGATATGGGTTCTTTTGTCTGTGGCATTGTAATTGTGGATTTCTTCTAAACTTTTCTTTTCTTTTTTTTTTTTTTTTTTTTCCTTATGCATTAAAGGTTTTAAGTGTGGCTACAGAAGGTTTTGGTGATACCTTCTATGAAATGTTTCCAATCATGATGATAACCCTCTGACCATTTTTGAAATAACTTCACTCCTCTCTGTTAGCTCTAACCTAAATGTTGGGAAGAAGAAACCGAAGTGCGTATCTTTATCATATAGGTCTTGTACATTACTTCTTTGCATGAAGGAGCACAGAACAATGTAGAAGAATCAATGTAACAGTAAAATTTTAGTGTGGGTCGATGATGATACAACTTTAAAAGTGAGGCTGGCCTGTGCTCCTGCAGCTGCCCTTGGCTGTTACGCAGGCACCACTGCTCACAGACCCTCCTTCCCCTGCAACTACAATATTTACCTTTTAGATGGATTATCCACACTTAGAGGTCTGGGCCACAGGGTGAATTACTCTGCTGTGCCATGCAGGCTGTAGGGTCTGCACTGTCCTCATCCGGGCTGTAGAAAAGGGAGAGTGAAATGAGATGCAGAATGGATTGTAATCCATGTGTAACAAGTAGGGGGTTCGTGGTGTTACTTCACAAGTGGGTTGTGCTGGCAGCTTACTGTCATGGCCCGTGCTGACACGTTCAGTAAGTCGCCTTGGGTACACAGGCTTCATCTAAGCTGTTTCAAACAGGTCATGCTGTGTCAGGTTATTTGTTAGAGTGAGTAGGTATATCGTTAGGTTCTGGCTACACCAGCAAGGAAATAAAAGTACTGGAGGATTTCAGAGGTGTTTTAGGGAAACAAGCAGGTACATGCTGAAATTTTACAAAAGTCTGTGTAACCATGATACCTTTCAGCCCAGACTGCTAACAGGGAGTATCTTCTTTTCCAGTCAGTCTTTTTCTTCGTAACTGTTTGTAGAGAAATAATCTGTCCTGATCAGCAGCATCATTCACATTGGAGTGCTTAAGTGCAGCACTCTGAATGATTACTGTGGATGTGCTGCATAATCCTAACCTCTGGAGAACTACGTTATTTTAATTAAACTGTGGACAATTTCTGTCTGGCATAAGTGGTATGTGACTGCAATTCATAAAGACATAACGTCTTTGCTCTTTGAAGTGTCTGGCCTAAATGATGTGGTGATGATGCAGACAGCTGGGAGGCATGCACTTCAGAAAATGCCAATCACAAGTCCTCAAGTAGACATGCAGCCTGAAAATGTGAGAATGAGATCATCCAGAGTAAGAGTGCAGATGAAGTAAACGACATCCGAAGCAGTTTGGAGAACATACCTCCTCTGACTGATGTCCCAGAAAGCATAAACAGAATTTGTTAATTCATTCAGGAGCATTGTACAAAATACATTTTTATGACTAATTCTGAATAATTGTCTAAATGTTTAAGGGTATGATGCTCTGCCAGACATTGGCTGTTGAACTTGAAATATGCTGCATATCTGCCTTGTGAGAAAACAAATGTTTGCAACCGTGATCCATGCTGGGTGTGAAATGGCAGTGAGCTGTGACTAGGGATGAACAGGAGTCAAATATTCTTGAAACCAAAACTCACACCTGAGAGTGTAGCTGTATCACTGGAGTGGCCACAACTGTCCTCACAGCAGCAAAGAGATTGAAAGTTATTACTTCATAGCTGCTGAGAGACTCAGAGTGGTATGGGCTGTACTGAGCTCAGAAAGGACTGTTTTAAACCCAGCCGTTCTGGGGGGCAGTGTCTATGCTTATTAGTGCTGGTCAACGGATCGCCGAAGGTAGGGGGTTGTGGCTGCGGCAGTTTATTTCAATACAAACTGGTGTTTATTTCCTTAGGCTTAATTTAAATGGGCAGAATTTCTGTTAAAAATCAGAAAAGACAAGACCTGTGAATAAACTAGAAGATTCTTTTAGAAAATTGCTGTCTTTGCTACGTTGTCATAATAATTTTTCACATTTGAAAACCCTTGTAGTACATTGATATGGTAGAGGCTCTTACTAACAGCAAGTTACTCTTGGAGAACATGAGTCTTAGCCCTTGTTTTTCTCATGTTAGGTTTCGTAGTAGAATACTGGATTTTGTGTGGCTAAATACTGAGGAGAAATTAAAAATAAGATTTGGAAAATCACTGCAAAGAACTGGACTCGTACAAGCGCTGGTGGCGTTAATAACTTGCCAGGAGTGCTGTGTGCCCAAAGAGCATGGAAATAATTTTCTACCCAGACAAGTTTGTTTCAGTAATCCTGCATGGATGTCTGCCATTTGGGTTTGATGCTGAACGAATCTCCTAGGAAATATTACCTGCCATCTTCGTCAATATTAGTTGTAATAATTTTAAAATGACGTTTTCACACACTGCACAATCTTTCTGAAGCAAAGCTCCAGCTTGGTACCAGCAGTGCTCTTCAAGGCTTGTTAATTTATAGGGGCTTGATATTTTTGCTCAGACAAAATGTTTAGTAATTTCTTACATGCTCTGAGGTGACATTAGCAATATAGCAATATTGGATTTCTCATCACAAAGTTGCTTTGTGGTACTCATTTTGCCAACAAATACAAGTCTAGTGTCTGGAAAACTATAATTGGAATTTGCAAATTAGCTGAGTCTCTCATTCCATCTACTGAGTGTTAGCAGTTTTTCCTAAAATATTTCAAGTCTAAATCTCATGGAGCTCTATCCTGAGAGGGACAGTGATGGAGACTGAAGTAAACTTGAAACTGTTTTCAGGATGAGAATTAATTAGTGTGTTACTGATGTTTCTCACAGAGTGAGAATTAGCTCTCATGAATGTATTGACTCTCATTTCGTATTTTTGTATTGTCATAGTTATGACACAGTTTATGAGTAAATTCTCTTTCCTCATCTAATTTCCCTTCTAATTAACTGTGTAATGAAGTCACAGTGTTTAATTTTTCTTACCAACTTTTTATTGCAGCGTTTAAGATACACGAATATGTTGTTCTGACTTCATTGCAGCCTTGTGCAAATGATGAAGTGTAATACATTAATGAAAGCATTCACTTACTAAAAACCAAACCAAACTGTAAAGCTGTGTTATGTGTAACCACCTGCATCAGTCCAGTTGCGATTCTGAAGTTGATGGAAGAGTATCTGTGCAACATGGGTATCTAAAACTTCCTAGCAGATGCTGAATCAGTCTTGTTGTCTTCATTGTACAGCTGTTCTGAAGGCTTCGTTCTGTGACGGCCTCTTTAGCTCCATTTGTACATTAACGTTGTGGTGCCAGACTATCTACAGATTGAACTTCTGTGGTTTGTTTTCTTTTTCCAATAGCAGACGCACACAGGGACTGCAGTAACGGGGACTGTGAACACCATAGAAATTGAAGCTTTTAAGAGACAGCAGGCACTTGCACCACCAGGTATGTTACTCAAGAAGTGCAGGTTGGTTTGTTTGTTTGTTTACTATGTTTTTTTTTCCAAACAGTTTCACGGAGCCCACTGATCAGTAACTCTTGAAACACAGTTTTGCCTCACCTTAAATTGGCAGACCCTTAGGACTATCTATTGTGAATGGTGTTGTGTGAAGAGTGCACGCCACTCACAATACATAGGACTGGTTCTGGCAAGCACAGAGATGCTGATAGGTTGCTTGTTCTGGCTAAGAAGAGTGGAGATGGCCAACTGGAAGCTAAGGAACCCTGCCCTTGGAGCATGTTCTTCATAAATGCTACACATGTATAGTAGTCGTAGCTTTCTGAGCTAGTGTTGGAATCATGTGTAGTAGTCTGCTTTGTAAAACTGAACCCATTCCATTGTACCATGCCATAAATGGAATTTGAATATCACAGATTCGTCTAAGAGACCACGAATTGAAGTGGGCCGTCATGGGATGGTTTTTCAGCATCCGGGTGTGGCTTCAGGAGTTCCGCTTCAACAGCTAATGCCAACGGCACAAGGTACTGTGTCACCACATGCCAATTGCACATTAATTTAACAAGGAGACGTTAGTGATGGGACTAGAAACTTGGGCTTCCGGCCTCCCAAGATCCTAGCCCCACCACCTACTTCTCCTTGTAAATTAATACTTGGTATGCAATGCCTGGTTTGTCCAAGGAGCTGAGTGACGGGCTCCAGAAGTGCATGTGGGCATGGAAATACGTCACAGATGCTGATGCAAAATGGTTAATTTGAGAATTCTGGACCTGAGCCAATGGTTTGTGAAAAGGAAACTTCCTAATTTGCAACATTCAAGACAAATTTTTATACATTAGTCATGCCAAACTTCAGAATGTGTTAGAGTGAACGTGTTACGAAGTATTATTTGGATTCAATACAGTTATTTTAGGTTAAACTCCCATTAGCTCACCAGTCCTTTTTTTTTTTTTTTTTTAAGCATAGGAAATTTAGAAGACATTTAATGACTTTTTTTTATAGTTACTGTGCTCCAAGTTTTAGTTGCAGTCCTGTGCATGAAATACTTTGTTTATTGTAATAGTGATTTATTTTGTGATTGTGATGTGGTATTTTCAAGTGATGGTGTCTTGTGGCAAAGTAAGTAACAAATTAGTTTGTTTGTCTATTTGCAGTTGACTTCCTCTTTATGTAAAGAGCATTGAACCTTTTAATTTCATCTAGGTTGTGTTTCCTTTTGCTTTGTAGGTGGAATGCCTCCCACTCCTCAAACTGTGCAGCTGACTGGGCAGAAACAGAGCCAACAGCAATACGACCCTTCCAAAGGCCCTCCTGTGCAGAACGCAGCAAGTCTGCATACGCCGCCGCCGCAGCTGCCAGGGAGACTGCAACCTGTGAACGTCCCCATGACGTCTCTCCCAGCTGCACTGCAGATTTCACAGCAGCAGCCACAGATAGTGGAGTCTCCAACTCAGCCCCAGATTCAGGTGAAGATCCAGCCCCAAAGCGTACCGCTGACTGCCGCTCCACTTCCAGCACCGCTCCAACAGCAGGTGCCACCTGCAATCCATGTACAAGGACAGGCATCCAACCAAGTGTCACAGCCGCAGGCTACAATACAGCAACAGGTATGTGAGCTTCACTGGGGTAAAAATAGGTCGGTTTGCATGCCCAGTACAATGTAAGAATATTGTCTTCCTGAAAATGTGTGAAAAATGCTAGTATTTCTAAATTCCTCTGGACAAATGCACTTAGAGGTAGCCTGCAAACAAGAAATCTTTCCTTATAAAAATGCGGGTGTGGATTTTTTACAGAATTAGTCTGTATTATGTTCTGCTGAAATGCAGACTAAGACAGTGTGGAATGCCAAACTCATCACTAGCAAATGTGTTTCTTGGGCAGGCTGTGACTCTGACACGACCATCTGCAGATCCTGTTCAGACTTCTCAGCGTCTTACGGCAAATATACTCCCCCCTACCTCATCCGTTGCGCCAGCAACTATCTCAGGCACAACACCGCCTTCCACATACCCAGTACAAACAAACAGGACCTCTCCAGCAACAAACAAGTCCCTGTCTCCTATTGCATCAAAACCCCCAGGCTTAGCAGTAGCAGCAGCGCCTAAAACACAAAGTCCAGCTCAGAATGCAGCAGTATTACCACAGGAGAACTCTCAAGACAAGCTTGCTGAGCAAGTCAAGCTGGTAAGTATTTCCTGACACCCCCCCCCAAAACTTGTGAACAGTTAAAACACAGATAACGGTTAATACAGGCAGTGTGCTTTAATTCTGAAAATGTGCTACTTTCTGTTCATGGTTTTGTGTGTTCATTGCATCTGTTTTACTTGCTGAGTTTGGGTTTATGGACATTCAGAGAAGTTGAAGAAGTCTGGTAAATCTTCTTGCAGTTGTTGCATTCTTTCTACTATGTTGATTCCCTCTACTCATTCAACCTTATTTATTTTTATAACTAGAGACATTGTTTTGCTTATTTGACATCATAGAGAACCTTTTTTTTTTTCCACAAAATCAAGTTGTATTAATAAAGAATATATATTTATCTTCCATGTTTCTCTGTGGATAAAGGCAGCTGCATATGAATTTGTGAAAAAAGTGGGTTATTTGGTTGCAGTTTACATGTCTCGTCAGTTGTTTTTTATGCTTCCTGGTAATCATTTTTATTCTGTTATTCAGCAAAGTACTTCTTGTAATAAAGGTTAAGGTACTTCTTGGCATAAGTTGAATTTGGTCTAATATTTGTTCCATTAATGCAGTGCTCAGACTTGAGTTTTGTATCATGCTGCTCCTCATATATATTTATATTTTTTGCTGTCAATTATTTTTATTAAGTGTGAACAATTACTATTTTTATATCTGGCTACACTTCTAGGTATATTCTGCAGCTTCTTTGTAATTATATATACTTCTTTTTAAGGAAAATCAAATCCATCAGCGAATAGCAGAACTGAGGAAGGAAGGTTTATGGTCCCTGAGGCGACTGCCTAAACTCCAGGAAGCTCCAAGACCTAAATCTCACTGGGATTATTTGCTGGAAGAAATGCAGTGGATGGCAACTGATTTTGCCCAAGAGAGAAAGTGGAAGATGGCAACTGCTAAGAAGGTACTTGAGAAACATACAGTTTTAAATCAGAGTCAATCTTGGTATTGTTCAGCTTTGTAACAATGCTATTTGAATGTGGGGTTGTTTTTTTGTTTTGTTTTGTTTTGTCCCCCTAGAGCTAGAAGTGATGGGAATATAAAGCACAGATTTTTGACTTAAATGAGAAGCCATGTTGTCAGCTTTGGATATTCTGGCAGTTGATGTGGACTTCATGATTTCATTGAGATTCATTCAGATACAAATAATAGTTTTGGGTTTTGTGGACTTTGTTCCTCTGGAAGTAGCTTATTTAAGGGACCCAGTAGATATGGTAACTATGTCATATTTACATTTTATAGCTATTGTGCCTGCTTCACATACTAGCTATTCCCTCTCAATGAAGAGTAAATACAGAATTTTGTAAACAACTTCCATTAGGTGATGTTGTCTGTGTAATTCTCTCTTCATCTAAGAAAAAACAGTAGGAGAAACCACAGGGTGCTAGGGACAGCAGTGCAAACATGGTACAGAACTGTTTCCGTAGGGGAAGAGAGCAACACAGTGGGTACAGTTAATTCAGTGATGGGATGAAAATATGTAAAATCTGTTTACTTAAAATAAGCAGGCATTTTCTATGGATTCTATCAATCTTGCACCTTCTTTTCATGCATTTATGACGAGTTTGAGATTATGAAGACAGCAACTGAAGGTCATTAGTTTAAACTGCCATATAATTTTCTATTGTATTTTCTAAAATGATATGTACTCAGGACTCTCTTCCTCATAAGCAAAATATTAAAATAGATCTATGGTTTTGTAAAGGCAGGTCTGCAGTCTCAAAATAATTTAAATTTGGTTTTGAAGCACTTAATCCATTTTGTGGCTAATGGTAGGTTTCTAAAAATAGGAGAAACAGCAGGGCAAAGA
This sequence comes from Alectura lathami, assembly GCA_013399715.1. NCBI lineage: Eukaryota > Metazoa > Chordata > Aves > Galliformes > Megapodiidae > Alectura > Alectura lathami. Next base: position 401,757 of record VXAV01004805.1, read on the forward strand.
TGGAATGATCCTTCCCTTGGCAATGTGCTTCAGATGTCTGGAAGTCAGTGATTTGGTCACCTCCAACTGAATCAGTATTTAGCAGCCATGACTTACTTGTCATTCATGTTTGTGCTCCCTTTTTGAAACTCTTTTTACCTCTGCTGTCTGATATTTTGTGGTATGATTTCTATGACTTCATAAATGCTGTCTGAAAAAAAAAGTTGTCTTTTGTGCATTTGTAGATTTTTTTTTTCTAGTTCTTGTGTTGAGGAAAAAGTAGTGAATTCAGAGTTCCCAGCATGACTTTTTTAGTTATAGTTCTTGTAAGACAGTGTAGTAATGTAGCTAAGTGCTAGCATATATGAAAGCTACAGTCAACATCTGACTGCTGCTAACTAATATAAACTTAAGAAATGTAACCGTGTGTATTTTGAGGTCAGCTAATTCTGTATTGTAGATGGTAAGAACTGTGGCCCGCTATCATGAGGAGAAGAAACTTAATGAAGAGCGAGCTAAAAGGGAAGAACAAAACAAACTCAGGCGGATTGCTGCATCGATTGCTAGAGAAATAGAATACTTCTGGTCCAACATTGAGCAGGTAAAGTATTGACTTACTAGGACTTGTGTGAGTTGCGTTGCTTTTTTCTTTTAAATCTTCAGTAATTTATTTATAGAATTGAAGTGTTTTATTAGACTTGATTTACATTTTAGGTCGTTGAAATAAAACTGCAAATTGAATTTCAAGAGAAAAGGAAAAAAGCTTTGAATTTAAAGAAAATTTCAAGGAGAGGTAATTGTATTTCATTTTATAAGAAATCCAATATAAATTCTGATGCTGTTTCACATAATTTCATTCAGTGGGTTTTCATCTTGCCGGCAAAAGAATTGTGCAATGCTAACCATAGATTGTGTACAGATCCGAACTATGAGTTACAGTATTTTTTTTTTATACTAGATTCTGTTAGTACTAGTTCTGTTTTCTGTTGAATAATTTTAATGTAAGAAATATAAAATTTCTAAATGACTAATGGGATCATAGAGTGGTTTGGGTTGGAAGGGATGTTAAAGCTCATCCAGTTCCTACCTTCCTGCTGTAGGCAGCAACACCTCCTGTTAGCCCAGGTTGCCCAAACCCCATCTAACCTTGCTCTGAAGCCTTTAAGGGATGGGGCATCCACAGCTTCTCTGGACAACCTGTTCCAGTGTCTCACCACCCTCACAGTAACAAATTACTTCCTGATGTCTAATCTANTACCTGTATAAAAATAGTTCTGATAAACATAAAATGTCTTACATGCTGTGATGATGAGCAAATGTCTCTGAAGTTATTGACAAATGACAATATTTTCATAAGCACAACTATTCTCTCTGGCTACAGACCATAAATATTAATGTTGAGTAGGGAAATTGTTTTGCGATTGATACGTGTCTTTTAACAGAAGAATTCATACTTTATTCAATGGCTTTGAATCAGTCACTGTAAGATTCTAAGACTGAAAAAATAAAACCATTAATTGCAAGACTTTGTTTCGGGCAGGAATGTCTTCCAGGGTAAACTTTGTGTGGCATGAAAGTATGATTTTGGCTGCTCTGCAGCCTATCTACAGCAACAGATAAACATCTGGTGACATATGTATGTGTATATTACAGAGTGGATTAAATTGAATGAAACTTAAATGTCTTTAGCCCTAGATGAAATGCATGCTAGGACTCCTTGGCTACATCTGTACAACAGGAGGGAAAAAAAAAAGGAAAAAAAAACAGGGAAGGGATTGTTCTGTGACCCTGAGCCATCTGGTGTGACACAGATGATGCCCACATGCTGAAATGCTCCCCTCTCTCTAAGCAGGATGCCTACATCTGCATTTCCTGTTGGGAATAAGCTTTAGCATGTGTTTCAGCCAAACTGTGGCCCGGCACTATGTGGGAGCGTTAATTTGCACAGGCTTAGCCATGCTACAGAGTGTGCTGGACAGGTGGGAGTGAATGATCGCAAGCCGGTGCATAAGCCTGTGCCTTCTCTCTTTTTTATTGACTAGTGATTAGGTCTTTTGATTCCAACCATGACAAAAGTTTTGTACCTCAGTACTGCTTTTAAGAGTGTACTGCTGCTCTGTGCAGAGGCAAGGTGTCTGCATCTGTGTGAATGAACCAGTCTGAAATGGATTGCTGAGAACCATTAATGGTCTTCTGAACCTGAGCTGGTCAGTCTGGCCACACTGTGCTTTTTCACATGGTGTTCAGGCTGACAGTAGCTGGTAGATCACTAGGCAAAGCAGATGGATGTGTTCCAACTCCAAAGGGAATTTTCACTTTTGAGCTTGCTGAAAATGCACATATTTTAGCTAGAGTTACAGGGTTTGATGTGCACCATGAAAAAACTGATCTTTTCCTTTAATACTAAAAACAAGCATTTGGAAACAGATGTTGAGGAGAAGGTAATTGGTTTTGACAGAGATACTGCAAATGTATTTCCAGTTTTGTTTTTGTGTGACTAGTAGGAAAGTGCTAATAGATGTTAAATGTCTATTAGTGGTCACTGCTGTCATGGCAAGGCACTTGCCTGCTTTAAAAATGCAGACAAAATCCTCTTTGTTTTCTGTGCTCTTAAATATTTTAATTATTGAACGCTAGGGTTCTTCATCATCTGGAAGGAAAAGAAAGGCAAGCACATCTTTGACTGATGAAGAAGGTACGTCACTTTTCAAAATGGTGGTGGATCTACAGTATAGCACATAAGTTAGGTTAAAACCCTGACGCCACTGGTTGTCAGTCTTGTTACTGCATAGACCTGGTGCTTTTCACAGAACAAATCCACTTTTCACTGATCCACTTCTTAGATTATGATAGTCAGCTGTGGAAAACAGCTTCAGTGAAAATTTGGAAGTAAAACCTTCCCTGGAAACAAACTGCCATCTTTGTTGGTAGATTTTAATTCTTTCTGTCCTCATTCATTTGTTTCTCAAACCTTACTAGTGGTCTTAAACTTCTGACTGAATAACCCATCTGCTTTAGCGACTTTCTTGTGAAGATGTCACGCATCATGTTTCTGACATAGAGAATTCACAGTCTGAAGCTACAGAACAACCTACCTCTGGGGGCCACTGTCAGCCAACACTAAACAGTTCAAAATTGTGTTTTGTCTTGAGATAGAAATGCTTCTCTCATTTTCATGTATATTTTTTAATTTCTAAGTATAGCTGCTTTCAGATTTTCTTGTTTTTCATATACATGTCCCATTCTTTTGGAATCCTGCTAACAGAATATTCTATGCTAGTACACTTGAAGGGTACATAGTTAAAAACTTCCTGAATTATCATGTAATTTGAATGCCACAGTTAGCATTTGTTTTTATTTTTTTAGTTGAAGATGAAGAAGAAACAATTGAAGAACAAGAAGCTAAAGAAGGAAATGTAAACCATCAAGCTGAATTGTCCAACCTAGCCAAAGAAGGTAAGCATGTAGCTTGATTCTGGTGGGCTCTGAAACAACAGGTCACAGTTATTCTATTTGTAAGTAGGGTTAGTTTGTGGGATGATGATGGACACCTTCATAAAGAAGCCTGTACTTAACTAGTTGTCACACAAGGCAATGAGAAAAAAGTCTCTATTGAAGCACTGCTTTTCTTTAAAACCTCACACCAAAAGATTCAGCCAGCGTTCTAGCTACACATGATGAATACTGAGAAACAGAAGTGTGTCAGAGTAAATGTAAACATTTAATTATCAACTGCCTTGAGTGTCTCTGAAGGGTTTTGTGATGCACCTGTTAAGTCTGAAATGATGCTGAAGGGCTGCTCTTGGCGGGGTTAAGTACTTGAAAGGTAAGGGGCGTTTAGGGCCAATGCTTGGGCTGGCAGTTTGCTTTCATTAGCAACTTAACAATAACAGCTATGCAGAGCTTGGTGTATGCAGAGTGTTCCATAGGGATCGCTTCAGTTATCATAGTAAAAACCTTGCTGGTTTTCAGAGGCAGGCTTCCCGTTAAGCCAGGCCTGCTTGGCAATTAATATGCAGTTTCCAAATCCATTTGTTTGGTCTGTTTGGCAGCTTAGTGGCTGCAGCCAGCTGGCCAGTTGAAGGGATTATAACTCTTGGTTGGTCTGCCAAGTTCCTAATTAGGGTATTTCTTGATGGATTGGCCTTTAACAGCATGTACATCCCTGCTTCAACAGATCAGATAAGGGATCATGGAGGTGCTGGTTATCAGGGTTGAGGTACAGTTCAGATCTGAAACTTTGAAGTCTTCAGTTGTCTTTCAGCCACATTGATTTGATACCCCTACTTGCCAGCCAGTAGCTTACTGTCAGTCTGGATGGTGGGCTGTAGTGTAGCGAAAAGCAATCTGGATGAGCAAACTGCTTGTTGTAATGCCAAGCATTCTCCATAATCTGGGTCATTAAATAAATACTGCTGGCCTCCAACTGGTAATTACCTCTTCAATTAACTTCTGATTTGAGGACTGGTTTTATACAAGTGAAGAATGTCATGAGATTAAAAATATCAAAACGTATAACAAACAATACCATTATTTTTAAACTTACATACATTAATGACTTTCAGCTGAATTGCCTCTGGATGATTTACTAAAGATGTATGAAGGTGCCTTTTCTGAAAACTTTCACTGGCCCCAGCCTAAACCTGACAGTGAAGAGGACAGCAGTGAGGAAGGTAAATTACATTTCGTTTTGAAGAATGCGCTGACTTGCAGTGTGAGATAAATTGAATGACTCCTAGGGTCTCTGTTAAAAGACATTTGATGTTAAGAGAAAACAAATACTGAGTGTATCACATCTGAAATTACTTTTTTAAGTTATGAGCAATGTTCTCTACAAAAATGAATGGAAAGTACAGTGGTTCTCTGACTAAACATTTGGAAAGATCCCTAGATTTATTCCTATTCTTAGTAATAGCACACTTCGTAGTTATTACACAAATGCCATCTGTTCTATACTAAAGTGATGACAGAATTACATATCTGAAGATAGGTTTTAGGTGGTATGAAAGGACCTCTATAGAAGCTGTAAAAAGCTAGTGGTTCTGTTCAGCTCCCTAGTGGTGAGCATCTGGAATGTGCTCATGTTCCTAAGCTTAAGCTACATTTAATTTTAGCTTGACTGCCCTGAAGATCATGTGTTTCTTTTTAGACCCCTAGCTGAATGCTAGCCAGCTCAGTTCCTTGGTGTAGCCAATTCTTCAGTTTGTTTATTTTAAATGCCTATGTCATTTTTGTCTCACAGAAATGGATGACCATACTTCTGATAGGGAAAGTCCTCAGAAGGAAATTGTCCTCATAGACTCGCTGCTCAGCATTGACCAGTACAAGAGTATAGACAGGTCAAGTCCTCCGAAGAAGCACGCGCGAGACATATCAGAAGTTGCTGCTGCAGCAGAAGTGCTGTTACCTAAGGGCAGCTCTAGGATAACAACAGCGGTAAAACCCTGTTTTCTGCTACTGTGTGTGTTTACATAAGGAATGATTTTTACATGATATAGCAGATTTAGCCACAAGTAACAGTAAATGTTTTCTATTTATTGAACTATAGAATGGATATATTTTTGTTACATGCTCTGTGAATTTAACCAAAAAAAAAAAAAAGTAACAATTCATTCTCATTACAGATAAAATATAATACTCCATCATTACTGTATGGGCCTCTCAGAGAATATCAGAAGATTGGGCTGGATTGGTTAGCAAAGCTTTACAGGAAAAATCTCAATGGCATTCTGGCAGATGAGGCTGGGCTTGGAAAAACAGTGCAAATTATCGCCTTTTTTGCACACTTGGCTTGTAATGAAGGTAAGTTAATTTACCTCAAAATATTAGACGGCTGCTGGCCAATCATTGTCTTTGTGAATTGTAGCCTAAGAACACAAGTAAGGCAAAGCTTGTGGAACTAGTGTCTTCTATTCAAAATAACAAATAGATTAGGCATTCAGTTACTTCTGTTGTTGTTGGATCTCACTTTTAATGATTAATTTAGTATGTTGCACTTTAAAAATCAAGGTTAAAGATAAGTCGCATGAATTATCAGGAGTCTGTTTTTAACTGTAGGTAACTGGGGTCCTCACCTTGTTGTTGTACGGAGCTGTAACATACTGAAATGGGAACTGGAACTGAAACGCTGGTGCCCAGGGCTGAAAATTCTTCTCTACTTTGGCAGCCAACGAGAACTTAGGGCAAAGAGACAGGTACTGTATTTTGCAGGCTTGGCAGGCTTGTAGTGTGTTTTATTTTCGGGGCAGGACTTTTCTCTTAACCTGCATTTATGTGTATGTTCCTTCCATCCTGAAGGTCATTTAGAATGGTTTGAGTTTTTCTGATCCTAATGAAGACATAGTAAGTTGTAAGATAGCAGAACCTTCTGCCTTAACTTTTGTCTCACCATTTCTTTTCTGCAGGAATGGTCAGAACCCAACAGATTTAATGTGTGTATCACTTCCTACAAGCAGCTATTCAAAGGCTTCCCAGCATTTATGAAAATGCGATGGAAATACTTAATAGTAGATGAGATGCAACAAATTAAGAACATGACTGAGAAGCACTGGGAGGCACTCTTCAATCTCCGCAGGTAGGGAGTAGAGAATTGTTTTCATGNNTTTCTGTTCAAAAGAAAGCTGAGAATTCTTTGGTCTGTCCAAACTCCTGTACCATTTACCAACACTCACCTATAGAGGTGCCTTTACTTTAAACAGTCAGGATATAGAGAAATGCTCAAGATCTTTTGGTTGTCTCTACAGTAACTAGAACTCCTATTCTGATACTCTGCAATGAGGAAACTAGTTGATGGTATATTCAAGATGAAGAAGATGATTTAGGCTAGATTGAATTTTAGTAGCACTACGTCTTATTTGTGTATCTGGCAAACCTAAAGCTAGTGTTTGGATATTGGTCTCCTTTTCATAATACTGCTGGATAAATGCTGTATGGGTTAAAAATATTCTTTTACTATTCACAGCCAGCATCGTTTGCTTCTGATAGACACGCCTTTGCATAACACACTGATGGAGTTATGGACCATGGTACACTTCCTGATTCCAGGAATTTCCAGACCTTATATAGATTTTCCAGTAAAAGCACCTAATGAGGAGAACCAGGATTATTGCCATAAACTGGTCATCAGGTTACACAGGGTATGTTGTTGTTCTTTTCTCATCTGCCCTTCTGCAGTAGTTGTTGTAAAAGCTGTTGGGGGCAGGGGGGAAGAAGAAAGGAAAATGTATGGTTTAGCTCTAGATTCTTGTCCTTTCCCAATACTTCCTTCAGTTCAGACAGAAAGTCCAGTTGCAAGCAGAATTTTTTGCTGCCATAAAAATACAGAGGTTTCTTTCAAAAATATGAAGCTCAGATTTTCAAGCACAACATGCAGAAATTTAAGAACAAATAATGTTGAACACACACGGTTGTATAAGCATGATTGCGTATGGCTTATGCAGTTTATCACATCAAACGTATTGTGTGTGAATGAGTTCAGCTTCCTGTTGTAAAACTGCATCTTTGAAATGAAAGAAGTTTTTTTTCTTCAATTATGAATTGTTTCAGATGATTCAGCCATTTATTTTGCGAAGATCAAAGAGAGATGTTGAAAAGCAGCTGACAAAGAAATACGAACATGTGCTGAAGTGTCGCCTTTCTAGTCGACAAAAGGCTATGTATGAAGATGTCATATTACAACCAGGGTAAGGAGTCAAATTGGGAAATAAAAAATGCTGTCATTTTTGATGCTTAAGCAAGATGATCTGGGTGGAATGTCATGGTTGGAGTTGTTTTAATATTTTTCTGAATGACCAATAGAATAGAATGGTTTTCCTACAAACCAGTGAATGGGACGTGATTACCTTGTAAACGAAAAGGATAGCTCAGTGATGCTATGAATCTAATGAAGAACACATGCTTTTGCATCTGGAACCTAAAATTCAAATTGTAATTGTTGGCCAGTTTTACCCCTGTTTTAAGATTTCTCTAATGTGTGGTTCTTTATTACCTAAAGCCTGAAGTGTTTCTGTCTTCCCTCCCATGTACTTGTGCTGTAATACCAAGTGCTTGTTATAAGGTGAAGGGGTGGAACAGACACTGAACAAAGAAAGTAGAAGGACAGAGAGATGGTAAGGTTGTTACTGACCTTAGGGGGTAGCACTGGTCCCTAAGCTTCATGTTCCCAAGGTTATAGTTACTACAGGGCTACTTAAAATGCTCTAGAAAGACTTAGGTAAAGTCCAAGCTTGCATTAAAGCTTTTACATGGCATGTTGCATTGCACATTCTTACCTTGCTGATTTAGGGACATCTTTTTATGTCTTCATAAAAGCTGTGCTTAAATTGATATATTTCCATATAAATTATTTGGTAGGACCCAGGAAGCCCTCAAAAGTGGACACTTCATCAGTGTCCTGCATGTCCTGATGCAGCTGCAAAGGATCTGTAATCACCCCGATCTGATAAACCCCCGGCTTTTGAGTACCTCTTATGTCTCAGAAACACTGGAATATAGAACTGCATCTCTTGTGCTGAGCGTCCTAGAAAGGGATATTTGGAAGGTGAGTAGAAAACTCTTTTTTTTCTCTACAAGTGCTTTTGTAGAATATTGGTAATAATTAATAGTTTACTTTTTAAACCTAAAGAATTTATCTCAAAAAGCAAAATGTAAAAAGTGAATTTAGCATCAAACATAGAGAGTACTTATCTGTGTGTGCCACCACATAAAATAATAAAACGTATTTTACCATATCTTTAGGAATCAGACCTCTCTCTTTTTGATCTCATTGGAATGGAAAACAAAATGACTCATTATGAAGCACAAATGCTCCCAAGACAAAAGGTTACTAGAAAGTTAATTGAAGAAATCTACAGCTCCCCTGCACCACCAGCTAGGCCAAACCCAGTGAAGCTCAAACCAAGCAGGTATGCACACATTCCCTTTAACTAGAACTACAAGGAGCAAAATGTAGTTCTGTTGCTACATTTATGTCTACATCTCTGGCAATGTGATTCACTTAGAGCCTCAGACTTTGCTTTGCCTTTTTGTATTCTTTCTTGTTTACCCTTGAAAGCAGGGATTCCAGTTTAATCGTTTTTTGGGGCATACAAATCCATTTGAAATTTGCTTATGGGTTTCCCAAAGTTTTTACTTAACCAGTGAATGGATTTTGTTCTTGAGTTTGGAACTGTTTTTCTTATGAAAAGGAGCTGCTTGATGACCTGCTGGCATGTTGACATCTCTCTGGAAATGATACAACACCTCTATTCTTTCTCCAGGTTTCAAGCTAGAGTGTGGAACCTGTTTCCTGTAATTCAGTTTCTTCCTGCATTTAACTGGATGCATAGCAATGAAGATTTTCTTCTTTCTTGCACTTAGCAAACTGTCTTTGTGGAATTTCCATAAAATAAGTTTGCTGAAGTGATGAGTCTTGCCAGCTTCACCCATCTGCGAGCAAGAGATTAGCATCTCTTGGATCAGTTCATACTTTGCCCAGTGACAGAACTTATTTTTAAAAGCCATATTATAGATTTCCTATATGCTTTGACTTTTCATGTTCCTTTCAGGTTGTTTCAACCAGTTCAGTATGGACAGAAACCCGAGGGCAGGACTGTAGTTTTTCCAAGCACTCAGGTACAACGCACAGTGACCACAGCAACAGTAACTCAACAGGGACAAGTACGGGGAAGGTCACCCATAGCTACAGTGTCCTCAAATCAAGGTAAGAGACTTAGGGCTTTGTTGAAAACTTCTAAACACTCTGATACCAGTTAGTTTGATAATAGAACTCTTTTTTTCCTCTAGCTTAATGGTCTAGAATACTAATGGCTTAAAAATACCAACAAACTAATTGCCAGTAAATTTCCCTGCTAGTTTCTACAGTATGATCTGCCAGTGTAATGCAAAACTAAGCTTTGTGTAACCTAACTGACAGTGTATGGAGTAAATATGGCGCAGTTGGTATTTAGACCCTGATCACCTGTAATGTTCTGTCAGACATGGGAATTTACAGTGCTTTTGTGTATTTATTTAACCTTTAAACAATGCTTACCAAATAAGTAATGTTGTAAAAGTAGGCTGGAGTAATAGGTGTTGCTAGAAATCCCAGTCTGTAAGGGAAAGCTGTTCCTGTAGCCATTTTAATATCCTGTTGGAAGGTTTCTTTTTAATGCAGGTTGCTTAAAGCAGTGGAGTTAAAAACCTCTAACAGCTTGCACAAACAAACCTTATTGATTGCAGCCGCAGCAGCACAGTTTCAGACAACTCAGGCTTCCACCAGTGCTCCAAGACACCAGCCCGCAGCGACCTTCACCACAGCAACTAGCACAGCCCATCCTGTGAAACAGCGGGGCCAGACCACAGCCCAGGCCTCCCAGCTGGGCCAGGCCCAGCCACAGCCCCCCCCGCACACCATCCAACAGAGTGTGCTGCCTCAGAGGCTGGTACTCACCTCCCAGGCCCAGGCACGGTTGCCTAGTAAGTGGCCTCCCCTTTCGAGGTTTCTCCCACCTTTTTACTACAATGAGGTTAAGTTACTAGGCACCCTAAAATGTGTACAGAATCGTTGTTTTTTTTTCACTCTTCTGATTAGCCTTGCTCAGTATGTTGCTTATGACCAAGGAAAATCAAAAATTGGATAAGAAACAATAGAATTGCTGTGGACATACATTAGTGGTGTCAACTTAATCTCCTACTTCTGCATGTTTCTTCTGCTGGCAAGACTTCCTTCAGACCAAATGTTAGAGCTCTATCCTAATTATTCCTTTCATATTAAAAACTAATCCATCTGCTAAAGGCCTCTCGCAGAGAGGAGCGTCGCAACTGTTAGGCAGAGAAAAGCAATGAGGCTTTGCTTTAAGGTCGTATGTGCACTGCCTATTAGCATGTGTGTAGAGTACTGAGCACTGATGTATTAATTTTATCTCTGGGGTAATACACTGCCTTTACAAAAGCGAAATTGTCATGTCAGTGTTTTCTCAAGTTCATAAAACTTACTGCTTAAATGCCTCTAACCTTTCTGCATTTAAATCACAAAAAGCTTGGTCCTTGTCACTTTAAAGCTTTTTGGTTTGTCTAAGTGCAGATTGCTTAATGTAAATCAGCAAATTTCAGATCATTCTAGATGTGTATATTCTAGATTGTATATTCTACACGTGTAGCATGTTTTTGTCTCTTCCTTGGACTTTCCTTTATGCTCTTGAAAAGGCAGTGGAAATCACTTTAATGTCTATACTTGTTCTGTTACAAAGTGTCACATGAGTTTTCAGGTAGATCTTACCTCTTTTGCTAATGCAAGTGATAACTTCTCAAGTGTTGATGTTCTCAGCTTTTAAACAATCAGCTTTTTTCCAGTTTGTCCAACAAATACAGAAACCAATACCTGCTTAACTTTTATATGACACTTTTGATGCACTGAGTATAATTATGCATGGAAGGCGCTTCAGCACCAATTTACTAACCAAAATTTAGAGTTGTCAATATCGAACAACCCACCTCTCACTTCATTTTTCTTAATGCTTGTTTCCCTCCTTAACAGGTGGTGAGGTAGTAAAAATAGCCCAGCTGGCTTCTATAGCAGGAGCACAAGGCAGAATTGCTCAGCCAGAGACCCCTGTAACACTGCAGTTCCAAGGGAACAAGTTCACTTTATCGCATAGCCAACTTCGCCAGCTCACTGCAGGGCAACCCTTGCAGTTACAAGGTACTTATTTCAAAACAGTGAGTTTTCTGTTACTTAGAATGCTCCATTTTTGATGCAGACAGCCCACTCCTTCTTGCTATATGTTCATGAGATTTTTTTCGCCCCGCTGCTTTTACTGTTCTGCTCTACCAGTTTTCTGTGTGAGACAGGGATTATGACCTAGCTCTGTTCTGGAGAGTAAATGTGAAAGACATGGGTATTTTCCTTTTTAGTATTGTATTTCAAGATTTTATTATTGAATTTGTTTTAAAAAGTATGCAATGCAGCTAAAGTAAGGTGAGATATTGTTTAGATAAATACCTGATGGGCAGAAACAGACAACACTAGGACATTTGTCATTTGTTCTGCAATGGTGTAAATAACTTCTCAAGATTGTGCCTATGAGTTTTGACTCGCTGTTACCCTGATCTGAATGCTTTACCTACGCTATTTGCTGCTCTCAAATTACCCCTCTTGCTGGCGTGTTGCCAAATTCAGCAGAACCTTAGTTTTCTGTGGCTAACAAAATGAATAAAGGAAACACCGTGTGAGGATTTTTTTTGCTTACTTGGATCTTGTCCAAATTCCATATAAAATACTTAGATTTGGAATGACACCCTGAAAATACGAAACTCTTGTATAACTATGAAGACTTCGATGTCTGCTATCAGAGGTTATCAGACATTATCTCTCCTAGGAGAGATTATGGAATTTTAAATCAGATGGATGTAATGAATTTGCGGGGGAAAATTTAATGTAGTTTGAAACAGTAATGATCAGTTTGTAGCAGTGCTGTCTTTTGCTCCAGAACACTGTAGATCCTTTTACACTCTCTCCAGTCTAATTAAAAAAAAAAAAATCCTCCATTGCAGGAAGTGTTCTTCAAATCGTTTCAGCGCCAGGTCAGCAGTATTTGAGACCTCAGGGTCCAGTTGTCATGCAGACAGTTTCCCAAGCTGGAACTGTTCAGAATGCTTTGAACGCTTTAGGAAACCAGCATCAAGCAGGAGTGCCAACGTCCACGGCAGTGACACAACAAGGTAGGGTTTCTAGCTTGAAGAAATGCCTCTATCTAAACGTTCAATTACTAAAGTCACATATTGAGAAATACTCCAAATTTTTACAGATTGCAGTTCTTTCAGATATTTGGTTCCTTGCTTAAAACACAATCAAGATGTTGATCAAGAACAGTAGAGAAATTGCAGTCTAGGATGTACTTACAACATAACAGCAAGTTGTTAAATGATGAAAAGTGCAACACTAGGAGTTTGTTCCCTGGAAATGACCATCTGCTGTAATTTTTTCTGGATGTAAACCATTCACTTAAAACAGACTCTTTACTGCTCCTATTTCATTTATTAATGTGCCCTTGAAGTTCATATTTTGATATTGTGAAGACTAAAAAGGGAGAGGATTCTTCTGCATCCTCCCAGTTGTTGGGACGTAAAGGTTTTCTGTCATAATTTGGAAGATCTGTAGCTCAAATGTTTCATCCTTCAGCTCTGATAACGAGTGCTCCTAATATAGCCACAGTTCACAACAGAGATTAATAATTCAGGGTATAAGATTGCTACAAAAACTCATGCATACTACTCTCATGATGATAAAAAGAGAACTCTTGAAAACAATATTTTTTTATTACCGTGTTAAGTGTTGAAAAAAAAAAACATTTTTACTATTCATCTTTTGAAGGAAAGATGTAAATTGATGCATATTGAAAATACTTATTTTGACTTTCTGAATTTTGGATCAAATCCCAAATAATCGCTTTGACTGGAAACTAAATGCTGAGCTCATATGGAGCTGTGCAGTAAAATTGGATTTATGTTGGATATCTCTATTGGCTTGTTTGTCTCTAGTAAAAACATGTAAAGGCAAAGCTTTCACCTCTGCCTTTTCCTCAGAGTCTGTTATTCTTAACACAAGAGCTAGTGCCTGCTTGTCAACTTCAACTCAGCTATTCATTGGTGCACTGACTCACTGCTAAATGCAGTTTCACACTGACTGGCAGAGGGTTGTGCTGCTTTTCTGTTACAAACAGTCAGTGCTGAGGAGCAGTGCATTCTGCCTGAGATAGAAACCTGTATCAGGAAAATAACTGCTGCAGTGTCCGTCGTCTGCCGCTACAGGGAGGATGTTACTGTAGTTTGGATTAGTTCACTTGTGTGTAATGTTCTCATGGTTCAGTTAGTTAGCTGTCTGGGAGAACACCTGATAGCAGTTGAATTCACAAAAATGCTATGGTGAGATACCATCGTGTATAGTTTCTTAAATTTTTAGTTAAGTAAATCTAATATTTTCTGAAATGTCTTACAAGATTTTATTAAAATAAATGAGAATGATCTTTTTCTGATTTGAGTTGATTTAAACTCAACTAAATTGAGTTTAACTTCAAATGCGCTGTATGTGACATTCTGACTAAGCTGTGAATGCAGCAGATCTTTGTGCAAAGCGAAATTCCATTCATCTATCTTTGTGAAAACAGTTGATATAAACATATGTCAGATACCTGATGTGTAATGATGTAGGTAGAAATCTGCAATGTTTAATGGACACTTAGACTAAAAGTTTGATTGCAATGATGAGGTGTTGCAGCTATGAAATGTCTGCTTATTGAAAATAATACATGCAGCCAGTCTTCAGAAGAATAAATATATACACGCAAGGTTTATCTTCAGTTTGTATTCCAGGTAGAACTGCAGTTACTAATTTGTCATCTGCTGATATGGGAGCAGTGTTAAAAGCAGCACCTACACATGGACAATCACAGGTACTTCATTTGTATTTTCTTACAGAAACACAGAAAAGGAATTGCCTTTTTAATATTAATTGAATTTAAAGGTAATCTTCAAATTTTATCTGAAATTTAAACCTTTTGCGATTGGTTCAAGTAGTTGTTAGAATTGAGCATGTTTGTGGTATGACACGACTGATCCTGATAACTTAATTCTAAAGAAACTCGAATTTCTAAGTAATTGTTATAAGCAGCAAATATATATATATATATTCAACTTTTCTTGGCACAGGAAACATATGAAGAAAAGAACCGACTTCTGAAGGAGCGTCTGGACAGAATATTTTCTGGCAATGAGCGCCGTTGTTCAAGGGCTCCAATGTATGGCAGTGATCTGCTGAGTATTTGTTCTTTGGCTTGTGAAAGAAAGCCCTCTCAGCTGTCTTCCTGTGAAGACAAGAGTTGGAGGTGGGCTGGCTTTGTGAACTGTTGCCTTTCTTCAAGTGCCTCTGGAGGCCCAAGTGATCCATTGCAAGAAATGATCCAGGCTTTGGTTCAGCGACAGGAATCTCTAAGGGATGTTGTTAACAGGTAATGTGCCACTCTGCCCTTGTAGATCTTTACCACGTTTTGTTACTTCTCGAACAGTCCTTCTCAGAAAAGCTCTAAAGCCTTGTTTCTGTCCATAAGCTTGTTAGGATCTTGATAATAAACATGTTTAGTGCCTCATTCCTAATTGCAAGCTGAAATTCAGCTGACCATACTTCAGTTTACATTCTCGTGCTTTGGATTTAGTTTTGACTTGATACCATTAGTCAGCCAGCAAGAGGTAGGGCACAGAGAGCCAGGCAAAAGCTAGTTTAGCTAACGCTGGTGTTTAGAGGATTGCGTGCAGAGGAAATAACTGGGTTTTTAGGAATGTAAAATGCAGTTGGAACTCAAACTTTTTTGAATTGCTTTAGTTAAATCTGGTGTTATGGATGTTTCTTGTGTTTGAGCTCCAGTCACTGAGCACAATAGCCACAAAACAAACACTTTAACAGAATCTATTATCAAAACAGACAAAACAAAAAAAGCGGTAAAAGGGGAGAAAGGAAATTAACACTTCTAAGATTTGCAGCACTTGCTAAGTCAGTTCAACAAAATGTGTGGATAATAGTGTAATATTACACTGACAGGCTGAATATTATTGTCACATCTTTTTCTGTGTAGCTTCGTAACCTGGTATTCACATTTGAAAATGCTTTTCACAGGGCTCTTTTTGTATTGCCAGCTGCAGTTGCTGCTCCCCCATGTCTGTATGTAGCAAATCCTCCCCCTTCGTATAGTCACAGATTGAAAGTCCTCAAACACAGTCTTAAGCAGAAAGCAGCTCCGCACTTAAATCAGTTGCAACGGATTACAACTCCGCACTTGCTGCAGTTCCCTGACCTCAGGCTGGTGCAGTATGACTCAGGTAAAGGTGGACGCTGGGTAATACTTTGGTAATTTCCTGTGTCACAGCAATGGAATGTTTGTATAAAACCATTACTGCTGTTCTTTTTTAAAATACAGGAAAACTAGAAGCTCTTGCTGTCTTGCTTCAAAAGTTGAAATCTGAAGGGCGCCGTGTGCTGATCTTATCACAGATGATTCTAATGTTGGACATACTGGAATTGTTCCTGAATTTCCATTTCCTCACATTTGTGAGGATTGATGAATATGCGAACCACGAGCAGCGGCAGGTAAGTGTGTGCCACAGTTGTCCACTGGTACCACAACATGTGCTCCGCAGGCTTTTGTATGCTTCAGCAGTGGAAGGAAACTTGTGCTGTTTCTACTTATTTTGAAACAATGACTGGAGGTTTTCTTGTTTTTTTTTTTTGTTTGTTTGTTTTAATTAGGCTACAGTGAATTCGGTTTTGCATTTTATTTTAGTGTTGGGTTTATTTACTACTTGCTTTTATTCCATTTATGTAGGAGCTGATGAAAAGCTTCAACAGAGACAAGCGCATTTTCTGTGCCATCCTTTCTTCTCACAGCCGTTCCACTGGAGTCAATCTTGTTGAGGCAGACACCGTTGTGTTCTATGACAATGATCTAAATCCAGTGATGGATGCAAAGGCACAGGAGTGGTGTGACAGAATCGGGAGATGTAAAGATATCCATATATACAGGTGATGGTTACAGATGAACGACCATTCTTTAACGTGCTTTAATGTAAGGTTATTTCAGGTAATGCTGCTCTATATGATCTGAAATAGAGGAAACTATGCTGAAAGTCACCTCACTTTATACCTTCCCACCACCAGTTTATCGTATAAAGTTGTAACCTTTCTTAACATCACATGTAATTGATGGATCATGTGCATGCTTCTTGTATGCTAGTGTACCTCACATTTTTTAAATATACATGGCTTTTTTTGAACACTAATTGTTAAAGTACCTGTTTTGTTCTGGACCTATGCCACAACTGAAAAAACGAACAAACAAAAACAAACAAACAAACAAAAAAAAAACTCCAAACATGCAAATGCGACCACATTTTAAAAGTTCAGTCCTTAAGAAATTGTCCTTAAGGACAATTTCTCTTTTTGTTTCTGAAGGCTATTTTGGAAATGACTTAACAGATTTCTGTTCTTTTATTTTTCCTTTTTAGGCTTGTCAGTGGTAATTCCGTAGAAGAGAAACTTTTGAAAAATGGCACAAAGGATTTGATCAGAGAAGTAGCTGCTCAGGGAAATGACTATTCAATGGCCTTTTTAACACAGGTAATTTAATATTAAAAAAATATGTTCAAACGCTTGTGTTGCAGTGTTCAGTAAGTTCAGACATCTGTGTTGGAGTTATAACAGCAGCGTACTAGAAGTGTGTTTGGGCTGGAATTGATAGGTGATCCTGTTAGATTTCATGATTGCTTGAACTCAGGTGTTGGATAGTATTGGAGAGAACGTGGCGTTAGCTGCTCCTTCTGTCGCTTGCACAAGCGTCACCTGTATGACAACATACTCGGGTTTCTTGTGCCCTGCTGCAAACTTCTGCAGTTTGTAGGGTTGAAGTTTTCAACATCGTTGGAAAAAAAGTGAAATACAAAGTTTGGGCACTATTCAGTGAGATAAGCTGGTTTGAAGGGGCGAAGGCCGCGACTGCACGGGTGAAGCTGGTCCATCCCCTTCTGATACTTCTGGTAGCGTGGCGTAGGATGTTAAAGTGCACGTTTCTGGCTTTCCTATAAATTGACTGGTATCACTGCATAGTCCTACAGCAGAAAATCACAGAAGAGAAAATGGACAGTTTTCCAGAAATGATAAATAATACAATGATAAATTCAAAGTTACATTGAAAAAAAAAAACACAACAGAATGGTTCTGAAAGCTGAATGTACTTCTCTTTTTTTCTTCCAATTACAAAGCAAACGATTCAGGAATTGTTTGAGGTTCATTCTCCTATGGAGGATTCTGGATTTCGAGTGAAAGCAGAAGAGTTTGTAGTACTTTCTCAAGAGCCATCTCCAGCAGAAACCATTTCACCTAAAGTTGCAAGACCATTCATAGAGGTAATTATTAACACAGGCATTAAAGATACAGCTGTGTGACATAAGGCAGCCATTTAATACTTACCTTTTTTGGGAGGCAGAGGTAAATTCTGCCCATCTGTTTTCTGTTAGTTGCATGTTGTTTTGTCATTTTCCTTGGAACAATACTTCCAAAGGGACACAGTTAAATTGGAAATTTTCTGGGGACTGTTTCTCTTGCTTGAGGAAAGATTTATTGTAGAAATTTGTGTTGGACTTCACTGAGCTTCTTATGGGGGTTTCTACCCACGTTTTTTTTGAAGTATTCATTATTTTTAAAATGCCTTTTTGAAAGGCTCTCAACAGTATTGAACAAGAGGATGAAGAGTCAATTGATCACATACAAGAAATAAGATCCGAGTCAAGCATTGAACCTTTAATCTCAGAGCTCTGTGAGACAAAATACATGGAGGAGCCCTCACCATTGCAGGAGCTGGTTGCTGTTGTGGATCAGGTACCATGACTTTCCATGAATGTTTGGTGAAAAAGTAGTGTTTAGTTCAAGCATTTCAACTTTTTTGCAGTCTTGCCTTAAAGCATCTTTGTTTTCAATTGGTTTGATACTTCATTAAATGGATGTGAAATCTCCTACTGACTTAAGCTGTTAAGCCATCGGAAAGGGAGATTGGTTTAAAGGAGAGCTTTGATACTCTCCTTCAGTTACATTTTTTTATTACCCTCAATACTAACTTCTTTTTTTCCTTGATATGTTCTCTCAGCTGACTCCAATTGAGAAGTATGCTTTGAATTACTTAGAGCTCTTCCATGTTTCAGTTGATGAGAATGAGCCACGGTTGAATGAGGTAAAATAACAAATATTTCTATTCTATGTTGTTCTGTCATCATGTGTACAAGCAGGGTTAGCATTTTCAAGATGAAAGTTTATCCAGTGACGTGGAGCATATTGCGAGGAACCCCTGTCATCCTCTCTTGCTGTATTTTGTGAGCACCAGAATGCTTGACAGGGAGTTTCTTATCTTGTGCTTATTTTGCTTTAAGCGGGTGTCAGTTCTTAATTTCTTATTTGTAAAATGGGAATGACATTCTTCAGCACTGTTCAGCAAATATTTGTTGTACTCCATTGATAGCAGGGAAAAAACATCATTAGCTTCAGTAAGCCTGCTCATTTGGTTAAGGGATTTTGTTCTGGTTGTCTTGGATGTTTAACTCAGAGTTTGCTTTATTTCAAGAATTTAAATACCTGCAACAGAGGACAAAAAAAATCTCCTTTAAGTGATTGTAAAAGTATCTGTAAAGATATTGCTTCAAGATTTCCGTGCCTGAAAATGTTGAAGCTTAAGGAATTCATACATAAAGCACACAAGTCAGTAACTTTTAATCCAGTGTCTGCTTCTTTACAAAGTTTATAAGGAGTCTAAATTTCACCTAGGTGGAACTGAAAACAGCAAAGAAAGTATGGGAAGTCCAGCATATGAAGGAGTTAAAGGAAAAAGAGCAAAAAATGCTTTGGGAGGATGAAGAGGAGCTTCTCACCTACACTCGAGAGGATGCATACAACAAAGTAATTCATGATTACTGTACTTCTTAATAGTGTATTTCTTATCAGCTGTTCTGAGCATACCGTTTCCTTCATGGTTCAGTCACATGATTTGAATTGCATTCTCTTTTTTGCTGTGTAGGAGTACATCTACGAAGGTCCAGATGGACAAACGGAAATAATGCCAGTAAGTAGAAGTAATACCAGGCAGCCTAAATAGGCTTTCTACTTTTTGAAACATAAAGATCAGTGGATTGGTTAATATTACAGTAACTAAACATTTTTGTTCTGTGCAGCTTTGGACTCCCCCTACTCCGCCACAAGATGACAACGATATCTACATCGATTCTGTTATGTGCCTCATGTATGATACCACTCCTATTCCAGAATCAAAGTTGCCTCCCGTGTATGTCAGGAAGGAACGTAAACGACACAAAACAGATCCTTCTGGTAAATGATTGTTCAAAACTCTTTGAAATGTTATTGCTGAAAGGTTTTTTTTTTCTTTAAAAAAAAAAAAAAAAGGGATTTTTGGTACTTCCTACATACCTGGTCTAGTAAAGGTCAAACATGCGGGTTTGAGGAGTTGAAAAGTCTTGTCTCACCATGGTCTTGAATCACTGAAAGCTTCCGTTCAGACAGCATGTCTTTTGATTTAGACGTGTTTATTTTTACTTTTAAAAGGACAGTTCTGGAAAACCGGTACCCTGCTGTGTGAATTAGGCCGATCTTACTTTATAAAGGCTCTGGCCATACGATGTTTAGTTGCTGACAGTCTGCTTTTAAGAGGTAGCATGGAATACTCTGTACGCATTTAGGAGCGTTTTGCAGCTATACATAGCAAAGGAGTCAAACAGTGGTGGTAACTACTTAGTGAGAATTTTTTTGTTGTCTTAGCTGCAGGTAGGAAGAAGAAGCAACGTCATGGAGAGACCGTTATTCCTCCTCGTTCACTTTTTGATCGAGCAATTCCAGGGTTGTTGAAAATGCGCCGAGAGGGCAAGGAGCAGAAGAAGAACATCCTGTTGAAACAGCAAACGCAGTTTGCAAAGCCTTTGCCGACTCTTGTCAAACCAGCTGCTGAGGCTGGTCAGGATAATCCCGAGTGGTTGATCAGTGAAGACTGGGCACTTCTGCAGGTCAGACAATACCTGCTCTTTCTGCTGTTATGTGTCATATTTTTGCTTCTGATTTCGTAAATGGCTCTTTCAGCACTTTATCTCTTCAGGGTTACTTCTGATTCCTAATGGTCAGTTTGGCATTTTGCTGACCCTAACTCAGAGCAGACTGCATATCACTTGTGTTTCTCTAAGGATAAATTGAAGGTTGAGCATGATGAAGTCCTGTTTTTGCTATAGGGACCATGTATTGTTATGGCCCAGATCAGTCTGCATGGACATTGGATAATGCAGCTCAAGTTTTCCTCACCTTTGAGATGAATGGCAGCTCTCTGTCCCTCTCGTACCAATCCATGCATTTCTGAGCACCGTTCTGCATGAAAGCATTTTATGCTTATTTATTCTCTGTGAACATAGGTGAACCTACCTAATGTGCTCCGAGCCATCTGTATCACTGTAATAATGGTGTGTGGACACATGCAGATAAGGGGAGGACTGGAGGATTGGAGCGATTTGTCATCTGAAGCTTTTGTGCCTTTATCTGTTGCAGGCAGTCAAGCAGCTGCTGGAGCTTCCTTTAAATCTTGCTGTTGTATCACCAGCACACACTCCCAATTGGGACCTTGTTAGCGATGTTGTTAACTCCTGCAGCAGAGTCTATCGCTCACCAAAACAGTGCCGAAACAGATACGAAAATGTCATTATCCCAAGGGAAGAAGGAAAGGTGAGTTTACACAGAGTGATGTGTCTTCATTGCATTAAGTTTTTAGAGTATTTTTTCCTTATCTCCGTAAACACTTTTTTTTTTTGTTAAATGTTTCAACAGTGTAAATAAATAACTTTTAAAAGATTATAAAATTATCCTCATCAGGATTTCCACTTATTTTATATGATTTCTTTGAAAAGAAAAAGCACCTGAACAAAATCTTCTACAAAAGATCATCTAACTTTCCTTCTTATTTTACAGCTAATGTACGAAGCTAATCCTAAAAAGAAGACAAAAAGTATTTATAAGGTGTGCATTGGTATTCTTTCAAAATCAAATCTAGACACTGTGGTATTTAGCAGCAATGGAGGTGGGCAGATAATTCATATGAGATCCATGTTGAGTGTTGAGTTCTGAACCATCAATTAAAATTCCAAATTTATTTTTCCTTTCTTTGTTGATACAGTGGATTGACACCAGACCTCAGCTTTTGGATTTGCTAGATAATTTTTATATCATGCAAGAGGTTTTTCATTTCACTTAAACTGTAGTGGGCATTTTTCCACCTGACAACCACCCATGTAACTTACTCTGATTATGATGATGATGCTTAAGATCTGTAAGGATGTACTTCATACTAGGGTCTAAGTGGATTACAAATACAGAGTGAATTTAGTGCTTGAAGTGCCTCTTTGTAAATGAGGATTATAATACTCTACAGAAACAAAAATAGATTCCATGATCATAAATAACTTCTTCCAAACCACTCTGCAATTTAGTGGCAGACCTGGGTAGAGAATCTAGAACTTCTGACTGTAGCCCCATTCTCTGACTGTTAAGCAGGTTTGTCCCTGACTGGCAGTTTCTGCTTAGGAGGAGCCAAGAATTAGAGTGGCATGGTGTGTTGGATGTTAACATAGCTTGGCTGGGAGAGCAGTGCAGTGATGGTTTGTTACATTATGTGTGCGCTACGCATAACTGTAAACTAATGGGCTCTTGGTTTGGGTACTGGATTAAACTTGCAAAATCTAAACTAAAGCAAAGAGTCTTTTTTCAAATTAGAGTTTGCCATTTTCTGTGTCCCCAAGTGCTGATGCCAGTGTGACCGTGAGAACTGTTCCTTATTTTGCTTTTTCTTTACATATTTCCCATAGAGTTTTGTGTAAGTTATCAATGACACGAGGCAGAAACCATTCTGTGATAGATATGTTGGAGTTTATTTTTAAATAATCTACAAGCTCACCATGTGTTTATGCATTGGCAAAATGCCACGTGAGTGTGTTCACATTTAAAAACTATCTTTTTTTTTCATTTTTTAGACTAAAAACAGTCGTCCACTTCGTACGAATCAGATCTATGCTCAAGATGAAGGTGCCACCCACACACAGCTTTATACTAATCATTTTGAGATGATGAAAATGATTGCAGGGAAAAGAAGTCCGCCTATCAAACCTCTGTAAGTTTAACCGGGATCATCCCATCTCCCTGTCATCACACATTTCCTGGATACTTTGTTCTGAATTGCTTTCCTAACTGAGAGTTTTTTCACAGTCTGTTTCAAACTGCTGCATAGTTTCTTTGTTCTTCTTTCCTTGTGTTATTGGAACTTCCTCATATTTCATGAGTTTGGGTTAGTGTTTGCTGCATGAGTTTCTTTACATATGTGGTTAAGAGCTCATTTGTTTTGTTTTGTTTTTTAATCTATATTATAAACTAGACTTTCAATTTCCCTGTGTTGCAAACTTTTTGATGTCTGTTCTGTTTAGTTGCATGCAGTTTTCGTGCATATTCCAGCAGGAACTTTTTCTATATTCAGTTATTGTTTACTCTGAGTCTCTCTTAAAATGTCTGTTTTTTATGCATGCTTCAGTACTGATGGGAATATCATGAAAACTGCACCCAAACTGCTGTGTCATCTACTAAAACGTGAAATTAAATGCTGTTTTAAAGGTTTTTTTTTCTGTCGTCAGTAATACAGTTTTGCTCAATTTCAGACTTGGCATGAATCCTTTCCAGAAGAATCCAAAACATGCATCTGTTCTTGCAGAAAGGTGGGCACTCTATCGTAAAGGAATTATGGATTGTGTAAAAAGTGTTTTTTTTTTTAATGTATGTACTTTTTTTTCAGAAAAGATGTCAGTTGTTTATTTTTAACTGTTGCATGCTTTGTCTTACCACTATTTCTAGTGGAATCAACTATGATAAGCCACTTCCTCCAATTCAAGTTGCGTCCCTGCGAGCAGAACGTATTGCAAAAGAGAAAAAGGTACAGTCCCCATCTCAGTTACATGTATGACTGCACTAATTAAAAAAGTAGACAGCAGAACAAGCATGAGAAAACCTAACTTCTGGGAGACGTTGGCGTGTACAGTAGATGTTCTGGGTAGCTGCAAGTTGTCCCGCTTTGGACACAAACTCTACTAAATGAATGTTTCCTTGGACCTGTATGTGACACCGATACTTGTTGTCTACAAGCATTGTTTTGGAAAAGATGTTAAAAATCTAAAATCTTGTAAAACATGTAAAAATCGTGTTTGGTTCTTGACCATTCTGTAGCCTCCTCTCTTAAATTATTCAGAGGGAGGTGCTTGTCCGTGCTCGTTGATGGTAAATTGCTTGTTGCGTTATGCTCTGAGCTATATAACCATGACTGTAGCTTGTAGTTGGAAACTAGTTAGGTGATCTAACTTGCAGTTAGAGAGTTGCAATGAAGTCAGATTTGTATGCTGTATCTGCACACATGCTTAGAATTAAAGGTTTTTGTTGTAAATACTTCCTGATTGATCCATGCACTGTTTTGAAGACTGTGAAGCTCACACTTTGATTTCCTAGGCTTTGGCTGAACAGCAGAGGGCACAGCAGCAGACAGGCCCGCAGTCCCAGCAGCAGCAAGCCGGCCAGCAGCAAGCTCAGCAGCCAGCTGTACAGCAAGCACAAGCCCAAGCTCAGCCGCAGGCTCAGGCACAGGTAGTTCAGCAGCCACAGGCAGTAGTACAGACTGCAGTAACTACTGTGGCCAACACAGCAGTATTGGTAAGAGAGGGAGGCATGGTGTCTCTGATGTAGTTAACTTCAGTTCTTCTGTGTGTACCATATTTGTGTGTTTTACTTGCTCTGGAAAGTAAGAAGTTTAGGTCAGTATAGTGAAATAAAAGCTATTTCTTTTTTCTTTCTTTTTTTTTTTTTTTCTTCATGGGTATGCTGGGTATCTTCTTGGCATTCTGAGGCGAAAAATGCCATATCCTTTGTACAGATTTTTTTGCTCTTTCAGTTTAGATTTTAATTTATAATTCCATTTATACAGTGTTTATCCAAAGAACTTAGAGAATAAAAAGACGGTAGCTTAAAAACCAAAGCTTTGAGTAAATTAACCTTTGCTGGGAAAGTGGGATCTTGCATCTCACAGACCTACAATG
The DNA here is from genome assembly GCA_013399715.1 of Alectura lathami. NCBI lineage: Eukaryota > Metazoa > Chordata > Aves > Galliformes > Megapodiidae > Alectura > Alectura lathami. Next base: position 426,420 of record VXAV01004805.1, read on the forward strand.
GTTGTATTATTGCAAATCTGTGCAAAGCTTTCATGGCTTCTTTAAATCTGGGGTCTGTGTTACTGAATCTGATGACAGGTTCAAGGCTTTTATTTTTAGAGCTGGTCCAGTTTGTGCACAAATGTATGCAGGCTGTGGTGATTTTAATTTGCCTGTTGAAAGAGCAGAATACTACAGCTTTTACAGAAAGAGAGAAAGGGCTCTGACCCCCAAGTATTGCTGTGTATGTACTGCTCAGTGACGCTCATGTGTGAGAGGTTACCTGTGGTGTGCCAGAGTGATTGCTCCCTCCTTCTGCTAACAGGGATGTCAAGTGATGGGTATTTAGCAAGCATTTGCCTGGTCTCCAACTGCTCGTTAATGTGGCAGAATCCTAATGTGTACATCAGTTATTGTTGAGATGCAAAATGAAAGCAATTTGTAGAACTATCTGTGCATTTTATTGTATTTTTCTTGAATTGCCATTTCTGTAGCACAGCACTGTGTTAAACAGCATAGTAGTGTAAGAGCTACATTCAGTTTTCTTTCATTGTTTTCTGAACTGTTACCTCAATTGTCTTCTAAATAGGCAGGCACAATCAAAACAGCAGTTACGGGGACAAGTATACAGACTGGTAAGAAGACTTTACAATTGAGCTTTAGAGATGACAGGACATTCAGATTTCCATGTTTTTTTGTACAATATCATTTTAAATCCTGATTTACTTTCAGCTACAGTGAGTGGAAATGTCATAGTGAATACTGTCGCTGGAGTCCCCGCTGCTACCTTCCAGCCCATCAATAAACGTCTGGCTTCCCCGGTTATACCCGGAACACTGACTGTGAGTAGATCGCAGCACTAGTTCTATCTGTGGGTTGATTGAGGTTGCACGTGGTATCAGCATCTGTTTTCTGCATCACCTGCATTAGTTATCAGGAACTCTGCTCCTTGCTATCCCCATGTGCATCTTGTGATTCTATACCCTGTTCCTCTCCCGTACCAAAATAACAGAAATATACAAAAAAAAACAGAATATACTGGGACAGCTGATCAGAAAAAAGTACCTAAGAGACACGACTTCTAAAAAATAGTTCTGAGCTGAGTAAATGGATTATGTCAATATAATTTCCAGCTTGTAATCATTTTATGCTCTTAACTCTGATCTTTATTATTATGTTAAGGTTATAATACTGTAGAAGATTAAGCAAAAAAATGAGACGTAGTAAAACCAAACTTCTGTAAGGTGTTTAAGGGTTTGGTAATTAGCCTGTTTTAAAAAGATTAAACCCAGTGCTGATTGTGAGCTATAGTCAAACAAGGTTTGGAACAATTTGGGTCTGTTTTGCTTTATTTTTGGTGTTTCTAGAATTGTATAGTCTATTCCCAGAAAGTTCCGTAGCTTTGTGTGAGGTGTGAAAACTGTGAGGAATAATGACTACGACCATGTTCCTCTTCAGACTTCGGGAGGCACTGCAGCTGCACAAGTGGTGCATACCCAGCAGCGAACGGCGGCAACTCCTGCTGCTTCCACGGAACTGGTGACCATCGCGTCTACGCAGGGGGTTCGTGCAGTAACGTCAGTGACAGCATCAGCAGTGGTCACTACGAACTTAACACCTGTGCAGACCCAGACAAGATCTTTGGTGACTCAAGTTACACCAGGTAATAATTGTATGTTGAGGGATTTTTTTTTTGTGGGGGGGGGTACATAAAGGGCCTCAGGGTTCCTGTAGTTTGTTCGACCACTGTAGCCCCACAGTATAGAAAGTCTGGATTTGTTGGCAGCACAATTAAACGATGCTATGGTTTTTAACTTGTTGGTGCTCAGATTACTTTTTTTTTTTTTGCCTGTATTTCTGGATAAGGTTTTGCTGTAGAGAATTGTCTGGCCCATAGGCATTACAGTTTAAAAGGTTATTAACAGTCAAGTAATAAATACTAGAACTGAGTGCTGCAACTAAAAACTACGAAACGAGTGTACATTTTACTTATTTTTTATTTCACAGCTACACCAACAGTCCAACTCTCCGGTAAAACAATCACCCCTGCTCACTTCCAGCTTCTGAGGCAACAGCAGCAGCAGGCTGCTCAGGTGCAGGTCCCACAGATTCAGGCTCAGGCACAAGCGCAGTCTCCGGCTCAAATAAAAACTGTTGGGAAGTTGTCACAGGTGAGGAAATGTTCCTGAAGAAATGAGGCATGTTACTCTCATTGTCACTGTAAGCATCATGAGCAGTGTGTGTTGTGCCCTATGTACTTGGGCTAGAATGAAATGTGGGTCTTTTTTAAAGCTGATCCTATGAAAATTTCATGAAGGCAGGGAGACAGATAGCCATTTCAAATAGTACCCCCATTGCCCCAGGTCAGGATGTAAACCACTTACTCACTGGCAACCCGTTGTGTAACGGAGCTGCATTTTTAGCTCTTTGATCTTAACCGAAGTTTGGCATAGAACGTTTCTGTTTTAAAGCTGCAGCTTTGTCTTAATTCTTTTCCCTGTAGTCATATAGAAGGTTGGAAATGATGGAAGTATTTTATTTTTACAGGAGCAGCTGATCAAGTTGCAGAAGCAGAAACTGCAGCTTCCGCAGCAGCAGGCTGCGCAGCAGACGCAGCAAGGGGCACAACAGCAAACAGCGCAAGTACAAGTGCAGCAGCAGCAGCAAACTCAACAGCTCACTGCTGTTACAGCACCTCGTCCCGGCGCAGTTCTCACAGGCACTACTGTGACAAACCTGCAAGTTGCTCGTCTTGTAAGTTGTCTTGGACTTTGTGAAAACGGTCTTAGACACCTTGTTCTCTTTGCTGGTTTAAGTGAAGTGGATGTTGGTTATTCCTGCACGTAAGTGCCCTTTGCGTTACTTAGGCAGTACAGAAGATAAGGCTCTAACACAAATAGCTTTAAATTGCACTTACCAACTGACACCATCTCTGAAGTGTATTAGTGTAAAGGAGAAATTATATTTGGAAACATTTACAACTGTCACTTTGTAATCACCTGTTACATACAGAAAATATTTGTTGTGCCTGTACAATAATCTTCATTCCTTACTGCTTAGACTCGTGTTCCTGCTTCCCAGCTTCAAGCACAAGGACAGATCCAGGCCCAAACTCCACAAGCAGCACAGGTTGCTTTGGCAAAACCTCCGGTGGTGTCCGTTCCAGCTGCTGTTGTGTCATCTGCAGGAGTCACTACGCTCCCTGTTACTGTTGCAGGCATTAGTGTTGCTATAGGGCAGCCACAGAAAGCAGCAGGTATGTCAATACACTTGCTAAAGCATCGTTTTAAATCCCACGTCTTTAAAGGTAGGATGTTCAGGTAATGTCTTCTGTAGGAAACCCGCACTTATTAAAAAGTGAAATGACAGAGGTTGATCTCCATAAGCGAGGTAAGAGCAGTGCGCTTGCTCCAGGTAACCTTAACCAGGAGGTTAGTATGATTCTTAAGCTAAAACTCTGTGTGTGTGAGCAGGTGAGCAGATATAGTTTTAAAAATAAAGCCATAGTAATTGCATCTTTTTAAGTGCAAAGTGGAAACAGGAAACCTTGTCCTTCATAACTGTCTCCTGTGGTGCAGACAGAATTTTTCCTGTAGTATTCATGATTGTTAGAACATAATCTTAGCTTACTCATGCCCTTAAATAAAAGTATTTTTACTCCACTGTCAAAATCATATGTCTTATTCCTATTAAAATCAACGGGTTGCTAGTGCTCAAAGCTATGCAGCTGTGTAAGTATAAAAGCACAATCTGTGTTTGGAAGCTGTTTGGGACAGAGCAATAAAATGAGGATTCTTACAGTTCTAATTATTTGTATAACTTTCAGGAGGCCAGACGGTAGTTGCGCAGCCACTGCATGTCCAGCAGCTTCTAAAACTCAAGCATCACCAAGCAGCACAGCAGCAGAAAGCTATCCAGCCTCAGGTTGCACAGAGTCAAGCTACTGTGCAGCAGAAGGTACTTGCTGTTTGCCCTGCCACTGAATTACGTAATGCTTCTGTGGTTGTAAAGCTTTAGCTCTGAAATGTGGTGACACTCCTAAGGCAGTCAGTTAAAATATTTCCAGGACTAGGTCTTAAGATTCTCTTTAGTCGCTTCCAGTATAGGCAAATGTGGAAAATTCCCCAAGATCTTCACTTGTATATTTTCACAGTTTATAATGTAAATTTTCTCTGAAATGTCACCTTCTCGTGAGCTTTGCTGTCAGTGAGCCACCAGTGTTGTTTTTCGGAAGTCTATTGTTGTATGAAGTATGCACGTCTGTAAGAGATAACCTTTAAATGATTCAGAATGTTTTTATAAATGAATGAAAGTTTCCTCCCAGCTCATTTTGCTGTTTGTAATCATGAAAGGATGTCTTTCAATAATAAAATGTAATTAATCTTGTTAGTTACATACCTGTTCTTTGAAATACATGTACATATTTTGTACTTACTGATGCTTTTTTCTTTCCCTCTGCAGATAAATGCTCAACAGGTTACAGTCCAAACCCAACAGCAGACCTCACAGCAACAGAAAGTAACCTATACTACACAGCCTGCCATTAAAACACAGTTCTTAACAACTCCGATTTCCCAAACCCAGAAGCCGGGGGGAACCCAGCAAGTGCAGGCCCAGATTCAGGTACAGGTAACACGCTTTTACACTGTCCAACACTGTGATGGGATAACCCTGAAGATGACAGGGCATGCAACCTTGTGGTGCCCACTCATGTTAATTCTAGTTACACATTTGTTTAAATTGACTTTGTAACTGACGTTGTGACAATGTAATTCATTGGTGGTGAATATGTGGCCTTTTAGCAGGTCAGAGGAACCATGTGAGACATGGATTTGCCTTTCCTCTTTGAAAGAAATAAACTGTCACCCCTTTTTTATTAAGCAGTGGATTCCTACTGTATTTACTAAGGAAAAGTAAACTGTAAAACAGTTCTGTCTTCTGGTGCTGCCTCCTGGCCTAATCTCTAGCAGCTAGGAGTAGCTGGTAGTTGTCGTCTCCTCTGCAGAACTAGATCAGCCTAACCACGGAAAAGGAAGGGGATTAGGAACCGGAAAACTGGAAGCCTTACTCTTTCAAAAATGTATCTAAAATAAGGTACTCCATTAGAATGTCTGTGCTTTCTTCAGTGATTTATAGTGTTAGGAGGAAACAAGCATGTTACAGTTAAAACTGAAAATCCCCCTTCCCCTCATAGCTGAGTTCTCAGTACGCTTTCTAAAAAAGTTTATTTCTACAAAACTGCAGTATCACTGAGGAGGCCAAGATACCAACTTGCAGTGAACACAAGGTGTGAAAGGTTTTCACTTGGTAGCAGTTTTGATAGGTATGGTGTGTTGCTGCTGTTAGTAATTTTTTATTTTGAATAAGTCTTTATTTCATGTCACTAAAGGTTGCAAAACTTCCACAAGTGGTCCAACAGCAGGCTACTGTTGCCAACATTCAACAGATGGTTTCAGTTTCCCAACAGGTATGTTTTGTGCTTGTCAAAGACAGCCTTAGAAAGGTGATCCTATTGAAAGCCCGTTTATGTGGAAATATACATGGTTTTCCCCTTGTGTGGTATAGGGTGAATGTTGGAAGGATGTAGCAGTATAAAAAAGGGTCATGTAAAAACCAAGTCAGGTTGCTGTAAATTGTTTGGTCTAAAACTTCATTAGATTACAGCAATGTTTTGTTCTTCACCGTAGATGCACTGAAAAACTGTTTAAAAAAAAAAAAAAAGAAAAATTTTCTAAAGTTGGAAAAAATTTTAAGTATTGGTTCCTTGTGAAATGTAGTCAATTAATTGAACTAATGAGTACCATCTGAATTTGTTCAACAAAAATTGGGACAAATAGGGAGTTGCAAGTTGTTTTGTTCCAATTCATAAAGCTGTTCAAAGTGCTTAACAGAAGTCAGAATGGTGTGGCATCTGTTCTAAATGTGGTGTGATAAGATGGGACCAGGGTAAGAAAGGACCGACAGTTTTGTCTCCCTTCCCTTAACTCCCAGTATTTAACACTGTTCAGAACAACGTCTTTCAGATCATTAGCAACAGGCACAACTTAGCCTGTTGGTTGGCAGGAATGTTTAGCTCTGGATGGTGGATGAAGTTGGTACTCTCAGAAATCTGAGCCAATCAGCTCTCACTCTGTCACAGTTTACAGTGCAGTGTTTTAGCATGGAATAAAATCTGTGACCATTTATCTTAAAATGATGCTGAGGTGGTGCAGGCTGGCTGATGACCACCTCAGATGCGAATGCTGCAAGGACAAGGTAGACAGCGGAGCAGAAGCCTCATCAGTCGACACAGGTTGAGTTATTCCCTGTAGTCAGTAGGAGGTCTTAGGTCATTTTTCAAGAGACACTAAAGACTAGATTTTCAGAAGTCATGGCTGTTGACAGAACTCTTGGAGTCTTGGAGTCCCTGCTAAAAACAAATAGACAGCTCCCCTCCCACCATGACGTCAGTGGCAGTAGGATTAGGCCATGTGGTCCTGATGTTCAGCACCTGGTGATCTGTTCGTGGTGGTCTGCCTTGCTAGTTAGAGAACCAACTGGATCACTTTCCCAGTCTCCCTCCCAGTCCTTCTACTTTGTCCCAGATCCTTGTCAGTCAGGAGAGCAAACACCTCCTTCTGCAGAGCAGAAACCTAATGAACGCTCTGTTCAGTGCCAAAGCATTCTTTTGTAATTGCCCTGTCATCCCAATGTCTAGGTTCAAGCTCAGCCCCAAACTGTGACGCTTTCTCAGACTACAGCAGGTCAACAGCAGGTTCAGGTGATTCCTGCAACAACCGCTACTGCTCAAGTCGTCCAGCAGAAACTGATACAACAGCAAGTTGTGACAACAGCGTCTCCCCAGATTCAGGCTCCAGGTGTACAGAATCCAGCCCAGACACCAGCAACATCTGAAGCCCAGAATCAGCAACCGAAAGTACAAATGAGGACGCCTACTGTCAGATTAAAGGCACCTACCAAACCAAGTTGAACTAACGATTAAAATGCAATAACAGCAATGCAGCATTTCTTGTTTGCTAAGCCAAGTGAGAACCTTCTCCAAACACCCAAATGAAGATGAAGACAGTCCACCTCTATTTTTCATAACAGAAGGATTTTGCAACGTTTAAACATGGAAGCTCTCACATAACATCAGCATATTAGCAGCTGTTTAGCACTCAGAAGCTGTACAAGGTGCATTCTGCCACTGTCCTCTGTGCTCGTTCAAACCAGATTCAGCAAACATTACTCAGATTTAAGTTATGCCCAGCTTCACAAAAATAAAATGGTAAAATGCCATAAATGTCAGTAAAATCCATCTGTGTTAGCATACCATGAGCTGCCAGCGGGAATATGCAGTTCTTTGCTATAGTTTGGATGTGCGCTTAGTATCCACGGTGAAGCCGTTTGAAGAACCGAGGATGGCTGATATAGCAAAGTATTTTACACCTGTATGAAAGCTGCACATTATTCTAGCTTTAGGTGAACACCTCTGGAAGGTCTGACTTACATTTGAAGTGCTCCCTGAAAAGTTTAGCCAATAAATGTGAAAATCTGTAAGTATATGTAATTAAAAAGGAAAAAAAAAGTTTCATTCTCCATTTTTGTATGTCTTTTAAAATGTTTGTTAGTAGTTCTGTGTACAGTTTACTGAAGCACCCAATCTGTGCGCTCATTCTCATATTTCACTTTAAGATAATGGATATTTTAGGCATGAACTGAGTAAATACTGTGTTGATGTGTATTAAAGTGTAGCCCATTTTTTTTGTAAAAGAATTGTTCAGTGGATACAGCTAAACAAATGGTCCGTAGCTGTTTCTTACAGGACTTCCGTCAAGGAAACTCTCCAACAGATAAAATTTAATCTCTTAGCTTCATTCTGCTCTAGCAACATGTTTAAATGTTCGGTTCTTTCTACTCAGCTTTCAGCTCGGGGAGGGTGGGGGACTGGGGGAGGGGGAGAATAGTGAAATTTAAGACTAATTCTTCAATTGTGTAAAGAATAAGATCTAACTTTTGTACTATTCTTTTACTAAAGCTAATGATGAATGTATCTTCAGGTGGGTATTTTGGATGTGAATAGAGCGTGGCCTCTTCCTCCAAATCAGTTTGCCTTATTGTTACGAAAAAAAAAAAAAAAAAGAAAAAAGCTGCATACAATGGGGGGGGGGATGTTCTTTACATTTCTTGCATAAAAAGAAAAACAAACTGCAAGCAGCAGTGAGTGAGGAATCAAAAAACTCTTGGTGGCTTACAGAGATTTATTTTACTTTGGCCATAATACTGCACAACATGTAAAACTCAGCCAGAATTACAATATTCCTTTTCTGAGATGGTTTTAAAATTATTTTTTCATTCTGTGATCTTTGTACTCTAAGAGGCGAGCCTATTTAAGGCAGGGAAAAGTGTATGTTTTGTTCTCAGCTCTGTATGTACACGCCTGTTGGTACCTAGCAATGCAAATGGCTTAAACAAGAAAGAATACCCAGTCAGCTCCTCTGTTTTAAGTAGGATAGCCAGCCCATTCTGTTAAGGCCACGAATGTAAACACTAGGTCAGGCAGAGTTCCTGATTTTTTTAAAATTTTATACCTTTTTTTCTCCTACACCTGATTCTTCTTGGACCCTCAGGTCTACAAATATGCGGGCATTTTTTTTTTTTTTTCCTTTTAAGCTTGTGCATGAAGAGGCATTCCCCTAACCCTGCTGAACCACTGTTTTGTGCCATTACCGAAACTGTATTGCTCGCTGGAAAGCAAGTGATGTTCAAACTGCAAAGTAAATGCAATGGTGACAGAAAGTAAATGCAATGGTAGCTGATAACTGACACTGTGTACGGTATAGTGTTGTTGCTCATCTGAAAGTATCGCGTCGTTAGCCCCAGTTTTACTTTTAAATGTTTAGCGCTTATTGTGTGCATGGAAGTCGGGGGGGGGGGGAACACGCGCAGCGGCCGAGGAGCTGCTGCCGGCATCGTCGTGCTGGTCTGAGTCGGTGTCTAAAGAGGCAATTGTTTCTTGTCTAGGTCAGTCAGTGAGGATAAAAATCATCTTTTTTTGTTTTTTTTCTTCCTTTCGATGTGTCTTTCCCCCAGGCGTGCGTTAGGAAGTCGACCTGTAAATACCGAATGGACGTGCGCATTTGTACCTGATCCAGTAGGGCTGTAGGGAACAGTGATGTATCCTACCTGAAGGTGTAATAAAGTGTACATTTCTACAACCCGCCCGTGGCCTCGTTCCGTGCCGAGGGGGGGGACCTGGCCTCTCCGCAGCTC
>VXAV01004805.1:436043-448922 GCA_013399715.1 Alectura lathami
GGGGCCGCGGCGCGGAGCCCGGGGCCTGGCCCTTCCCCACGCGGCCCGTGGGGGCCTGGCCCTCAGAGCCGCCCCGCAACCCTGCAGGGAGCTGCAGCGCCGGGGACAAATACAAGATCTGGATGAGGCACCGCTACCGCGACTGCGTGGATTGCTTGGCCGAGCTGATGGGCCATGAGTCCTTCCAGGTCAAGGTCAGTCGTGAGCCTGCTGCTGAGATACGGGTTTGCATGGGGGGGTCTGTTGCGAAGCAGAAGCAGTTATCGCTCTAGTACTTCAGCGCAGGAGGACAGGGAATGCTCTGAGTAAGGCATTCTGCTGCTCTGACTCGCCTTCGCGTGCTGATCCGCCAGTACCGTGCACGCAGCTTTCCCAGCGCAGACCATCTTCCTGCTTTGTGCACACCTAGGAGCAGCCTCCGTGGTTCTGACCACCGGTGTGCTTCTTGGGGTGGGTTTTGCCTTCTGTTTTAAAGGAATCATCCCTCTGCACCCTCATGAAGTTTGTTGAGTTGGAGGCGGAATATCCTCTGATCAAAGTGGAGTGGAAGGGGAGCCTCACTTTTCCTCGTGAACTCCTAAAGGTGAGTTGCAGAACTGAGAAGTTCCTGCTGCCAGTTACCTGGTGGCATGCACAGCCTGTTGTGGTGAAGGTTTTGGAGGAGGAGATATTGACGGGAAGGGAGACGTGGTGTCACAGAGACAGCACCCAGTCTAGACTTCTTCTGCCCTTGGAGAGGTGACACCTGCAGGTGTGGGATCAGCAGCCTTGTGCAGCGTCAAGCTGGATTCTTGAATATTTCTAAGGTATCAGCTCTGATTTTTCTGGGGGAGAGGAAAGGGACTGCCCCTGGTTCAGCCACTCTGTCATTTTTAAACCACATTGTCTCTGGTGTGAGGAACTTGTCTCAGAGGTTACAAGTGCCCATCAGAGTGGCTTGTGAGCGCTGCTTTGGGGCAAGCAGGACACAGCATTGCTTGCTGTCTTCCTGAAAGACAGGAGTTGTCCTCAGCCATCACAGCTGTCTGCTCCAGTACTGTAAGAAGCTGACTTGTCGCTTTTCTTTACAAACCTTTTGCTAGGTGGTTGTTGATGGCTTAATTCCCTTACATGAGGATGCTTCACTCCTGATCTCTCGCTTCCAAGAATACATGGAGTATGATGACATCCGGTACTTTGTCATGAAGGCAGTCACTGAGAGCATTGGACAAGTGACGCAGAAGACAAAAGAGGTAACACGTTGTTACTTCTGCGGTGGGTATGGATGAATTCTCGCTCTGAAGCGTGTACTGGTATATGGGAAGACTTCAGAAACAGGAGAAATAAGTGTGCCCATTTGAAGACATTAATTTTTTCTTGCTTGCAGTGTACACCAACTATGTATAAGACTGTTCTCGGTCTGAATTTGGAAATAGGTCAAGACATACAGTTGTTCTTGCAAAACCTTGTGGTCAGGGCTCTAGCTTCTGTTTCACCCAAATCTGCAGCTTGAGTGGCACAGAGTATAAAAATTTTATTCTCTTTGGTATGTGAAAAGGGCCTTTTTTCTTTAATGGGGTCTGCCTGTTTTGTTAAATCAGAGTTAGTTCAGATGTAAGTCTTGTCAGGCAAAGGAGTAATATTCCAGGACAAGGCAGAATAGAGAATTAGTATGTAGTTCAGCCATCAGCATCTTTCCGTTCCATTTGCTTTCCTAAATATATTCCGTGCTTGGGAACAGGGCACTATGGAAGTCCAGTGTGACTTACCATCTGTTGTGGACCTTACTTCATGCTTGATTCTGTGCTTTTTTTCTTAGAGGCCGCTGCCATTTTACCAGCAGAACGTATTTTCCCTCATTTCACCCATTAACATGCCGAACAAAGAGCGTGACATAGTCAAATTTATGGTGAAGCAAGGTTAGTGAACGCCACGTGATGAACTCCATACGAAACGGAAAATCACGTTTAAGATTTTTATTGTGTGAAGACTTTGTGTTTGCTAATGAAAAACGTCTGCTTCTGTGAGCATAGTGATGCTGAACAGCAGTACAAAATTCACATTCCTCAGTTTGCAGTCAGGTCTGTCACAGCTTTGTATCAACACAAGGAGCTCATATCAAAGCTATAGATACCCTCGTTTGGGGAGTGTTACCTTTTCCTCTTGCTCCTAGTCTCATCTGAACAACTGGAAAAGGAGTGTTCCTAATGTGGAAAGGCCTGCTTCTGGACGTGATAGTGATGCTTTTGAGTTGGAGCAAGAACATTTTTAACTGAGTTCTGATGTGTCCAATCCATTTGGTAGCAGAGCATCTCAAACTCAAACATATGGCTTTAATACCTCATGGGAGCATTTATCATCTTCACTCTGCCAAGTTCAGAGGAATTCAATTTTATGAAGTTTTTTTCCTAGTATTTTAAATTAAGACTGGAGGGGGAGGAGAAAACTGTCATTTACTTCTTGTCCAGTTATGCTTAGGGAAAAGTTTGACTAATGTGATACAAATTTACTGATTTATAAGTTTGCTTCTCTATCTAAGTGGGCTTGTATTCATTCAGTTTTATGTGGATATTTGTAATAACTGGGGTGAGAATTTTCAAAGGGCTAAGTAAAATGAATCATCTTTTTTTAAAAAAAAAAAAAAAAAAAAACCATCTGTTTCAAGTTCCTTATTTCTTTTGCCTTTCTTCTTAGAAAATCGGGAGGAATGGAAGGTCTCGAGGCTGCAGGTAACTGATCATTTGGTGCTTCAGAGTTTAATGTTCATCTGCTGAAAGCAGACCTTTATCTGCACCAGTTGTGTTTAACTCCCTGCAATTCTGTTTCAAGGCGCACAAGCAGGCGTTTGAAAGAATGTGGCTCACTTTTCTGAAGCACAAGGTGAGTGTTACTTTGGTCACTGATCTGTATTGCTTTCCAGTTGCTACTCCTCAGAGGCTGTAGCTGTCCTCCTGGTAGCACCCCGCTATGGATTGTTTTTGTCCATCCTAAGCAAGTCTGCCCATAAGGAGTTATCTGCAGCATAACTTGTGTTAGTTGAGCACCCGCTTTGAATGAATTCAGGTGTCACATGTAAGCTCTCCCATTTGGCAACTGCGACGCCATTCTGCTGCGAGCCATTCTGTTTTGTTCTGGCACGTTCCCTTTTGCTTGTGTGTTGCCCTTTTGAGCCCTGTGTTGCTGTTGCTCTTGGAGTTCTCCTTGCAGTGGTTGTTTGATTGTATTGTTTTATCCTTCACAGCTACCCCCTGGCCTTTACAAAAAAGTTCTTGTTATTCTGCATGACTCCATCCTGCCGTACATGAATGAACCCACTCTCATGATAGACTTCTTGACAGTGGCCTATGGCATAGGTGAGTGGAAAGAGGCTTTTATCCTTCGTGGGGCTCTGCAGCAGGGTATGTACAGACTTGGACGGGCTGCTGGATGCAACATCACAGCTTGGATGAAGTAGATGTACTTTGGCTGGGATTAAGGAACTAGGGTGAATTCTCTTGTCCCCAAAAGCGACACATTTTCACCTGCATTTGTCACTGTTGTTGCTTCTTGTATGTTAGGAAGATTATACTTATGAATTTGGAAAGAATTGAATACTGGAGTGATTTCTTTTCAATACAGAGTTCAGCCAGCACTGCAGATACCTGGGCTATATCCAGAAACAGGATGTGCAGTTTCCTACAGAAGTAGCCTTTCTGAGGAGACCGCTGCCTTCCAACTGTGGTTTTCAATTAGAGCAGCATGTTTGTGTGTCTCTGTTCTTCTAAACTACAGCTTAATTTCTGCAAGTAACTTGTGAGCCTCCGGAAGGTTTTAGGTGAGCTTGTGTCACCTTACAGCCATCATGCTGACTCTAATTACAGGTGCTGTTGGTTCTGTGCTACTTTTAGGAAGGTTTTACAGTATAAACAGGTTGCAGCTTGTCTTTTTGTCTGTCTGTTTATTGTGTTGTTACATGCTTCCTGTCTTACAGGTGGAGCAATTAGTCTTCTAGCCTTAAATGGATTATTTATTCTGATTCATCAGCATAATCTGTAAGTAAAGAGAGCATATTGTTCAAAGGGACGTGGGTGTTTGCATTTATATCTCTATGTAAAAAGAACTGAATTCTCCACATCGTCAGGCTTCAAAATTCCCCTATGAGAAAGCCAAACTCTGCGCAAGAGGCTCAGCTGTTTGGATGCTGAGCTCTTTTGATAGTCTGACCTTTCTTCTGCTCAGCCTAAATACTCTCTTCTCCAGGCTGTGGTTGCTCAGCACCTGGAAATCGATTTCCATTGATCTGATTGTACAGTGAAACTGTAGTCTTTGGTGTGCCTTTCACTGGATCCTGTGCCATTTGCAGTCAGTGGACTTGGCTTCACATCTCCAGAATGGCTGGGTGCTGCACCAGCCAGAAATGCACCTTACAGCTGACTGTGGAGACAAAGCAAAGAAGGCTGAACAGTCACCCTAAGCACGGCACTGGACTGGCGCAGTTTGTGATGAAAGCACAAGAATGTTTAGACACGTGTGGTCCCGTTGTACATCGCTAATCAGCAAAGGATGATGTCTTTTTCCTTTTTCCTTTTTTAATAGGGAATACCCTGACTTTTACAAAAAGCTGTACAGTCTTTTAGACCCTTCTATATATCACGTGAAGTACCGAGCCCGCTTTTTCCATTTGGCTGATCTGTTTCTGTCATCATCGTAAGTAGCACTGTATTGTAATGTTCGCATATTTTGCTCCTACTCTTCTATCTACCAGAGTCTGTTCTTGAATGGTTCCCCATGTCTGGATTTAAGATATTCAGTGTGCCTGCTGAATTAGATTCATTTTTTTATTGAGAAAACTGAATCCAAGAGTAGTGTTGTGTAATTTTTCATGCACTGTTTCCGAAGACATGCCACACATCCATCTAGTAAAAAACAGTTTGTTATGAGTTTGATCTGCACATCATTATGGATGTATTTTGATATGTCTTCCAGTTTGGCTGGTAGTGATGCTTTTTCTCTCAGTCTTTATGAATATGGAAAAGTAACATTTGCAGGTTTTTTATAGATCTGGTATCATAAAGCTGTTGGTAAATTGATGACCTTTTGCAGACGTGTAATACTGAAATATAAAGTGTCTGACAGTCTGTCTTGATGCTGTCAATTCATCACCCCCAGGGAGGAAACTAGATAAGCAGCTGGTCAGGTAATTGCCATCATATGTTATAAAATAAACCAAGAGTAACTGCAATTCAGCACTAGGTGCTTGATATCAGCTCCCCTTTTATTCACAGTGTACCTGGGAGAGTAACAAGCTGTGGCAGGTGGTGTGCCTTGGGGTGGCTTTGCTGAGCCTTGCAGGTGTAGTGAGCCCTAGGGCTGGAGGGTGAGTGGCTAAAAATTGTCATCTTTCATCCCAGCTCTTCTGACCTGAAGAAAATGCCTACATGCACTGATTGCTGTTAAAAACGTGCACTTCAGCCATAAAAGAGAACTGTTCTGCACATTTACATTACGGCAGCTTTATGTTCCCATTAACTGCTTGCTTTAGTCCTGGCAGTATTATGTAAATGTGCACCACAGCACATGTATTAATTAAACCCACAGAACGACGTTAGAAGAATATAATTAAGGTTGCCTGGCCAAGTGCTCAGAAGTTTATAAAATGACTGAATAAAGACTGCAGAATGAATGACCAGGTACAAGAGCTGTGCTTGGCTACACCAAGTGTTTGGAGTGGTGCCATGTGTCTGGACTGAATCACAAATTGATCTGAGATTATTCATGCCTTGAATGGAAATGCCCCCAGATTGTTCCAGACAGCACACAAGACCCTATATTACTGCTTGAAACCAGGGTGCTTTGCTTCTAGCTTCTCTTCGCTCCGTAGTCCAGGAGGCTGAAGAACCCCACTGGCCCTCCTGACGTGCTCTTTGGATTGATCAGTCTGCTGCTCACTTGCTGGGACTTTTACCTGCTTTTCTCCTTCCTTCCCAACAGTCACCTGCCGGCGTACCTGGTAGCGGCGTTCATAAAGCGCCTCTCCCGGCTGGCCCTCACTGCTCCTCCTGAGGCTCTGCTCATGGTCATTCCCTTCATCTGTAATCTCTTCCGGAGGCACCCGGCCTGCAAAGTGCTGGTGCACAGACCTAATGGGCCAGGAGGTAAGAGGGAAGGTGGCGGCCAGGGGAGTTTCGTCTTACCCCTCTGGACAGCACAAAGCGCAGGATTCCTGCTCAGTGTCTCTGTGTTCCCTTTGGCATTATGGACGTCACAGAGGAGGCATTAGCTCTGTATTTCTTTCCTCAGATTTGTCAGAAGATCCTTATATTATGGAGCAGGAGGAGCCATCTGAGAGCAGGGCTTTGGAGAGCTCTCTCTGGGAGCTTCAGGTATGTCAGCCAACAGGGCACATCTGTGTAGGGTGTGCGTTTCTTCCACCCTTGCTGCTTCCATGACACACCTTGGCAGTCAGCAGTATGACAAGGACCTGTTGACATGTCTTGCAAATGAGACGAATATCTGGCTACTCTTTTACTGTGCATCTTTTTATATCATGGCATAAGAGGCAAAGGATTTTACACGCATGAGAACTAGCACATACTAATTAGTAGGAGTCTTGCGAGTGTACATCTGAACAAGCAGCTGAATAGTGGCAAATGTGTGAGGCTTTTTATTTGCTTTGGAGGGGAGAGAGGACCTTGCTGAGCACTGATGGAAATTTATTGGGTACAGCTAGGTCACCCTGTAGAAATGGCTTTAAAAATGCTGGAGAAGATTGTAATGTTCACCTTTCACCTGGATCATTTGTAGGACAGTGTATGAAGGCTGAAATAGGTTAAATTACTCCTGATGACTTTAAAACCGTAATGGCAGGGTTATCACTTTCCATTTAAGTGCTAGAAGGGTTTTGTGCAAGAGCCTGGAGCAGGAAGGCTGAAAAGCAGTAGCTTAGACGCAGCACCAGGGCTGTAGGAGGTGGCAGAACTGGGATGTGCATTATAGGCGTGGCCTGTGGAGGTATCCGTCTGTCTGAACATGAACCAGGTGAAAGGGTTCTTTGGTATGTTTGAAGCGTG
Source organism: Alectura lathami (assembly GCA_013399715.1). NCBI lineage: Eukaryota > Metazoa > Chordata > Aves > Galliformes > Megapodiidae > Alectura > Alectura lathami. The sequence goes on from VXAV01004805.1 coordinate 443,072, forward strand.
GCTAAAATCTGGGTTTCCTGAAGCTCTGTAGTAACACGGTGCAGCAAACTTCTGCCAGAATTGGATGCTCAGTGACCACCGAAGGGTTATGTATCCATCTGCCTCCCCACACAGGTATGTCTTACCTTGTACTCAGACCTTCTCCTCTTCGTCTTGCAGTCTCTACAAAACCATTATCACCCAGATGTGGCCCAGGCAGCTGCTGTCCTCAACCAGTCGCTGTCTGAAATAGAGGATGACATATCAGGGCTCTTGGAGCTCTCAGCTTCTGAGGTAGTGTTGCTGTGCTTTTGTGAATGGTTGTAACGAGGAAGGGAGACTGCTTCCTGAATGCAGGAGCCACATCCTGTTCATCAGCCTTGCTGCTGGGGAGGGAACTAGGCTGACTTGTGGTTACCCAGAGCCAGCAAAAAAAGGGAAAATGTCTGTTAAATGATGGAGCATGAGGCAGCATGGTGGCAGGACAAGCTTGTGTATAAAAGGTTTATTGCTGTGTCTTTTAAGATGTTAGACTGAGCACTGGTATCAGCCAGGGTGAAGAGCTTGTACTGAATTTTGCCAATCTTCTCTTTTTGTAGCTTTTTGATAAAGAAGTAAAGAAGACATCTGCTAATGTGCCCCTGGAGTTTGAGCAAGTACGAGGTTTGTTTGGGAAGAAAAATGATATTTTTGCAGACCACTTCGCTTTAGACTGATGTGATCTCTTAAAAACACATCCACACAACTGACTGATGCTAGGGACACGCACAAAGCTCACATGTGCTGGACAATTCTGCCTTTGAAATATCTCCCCAGTGGTGAAAGCTGGACTGCCTTAGAAAGGTGTGGCCTTCAGTGACCTTTCCCTGAACCCATGGATGGACTTCCCTTTGTTCCTGTTCCTGCTTCTCATGTTTACACACTGCTGCCTGATATTCAGGAGGGATTTTCCCTCAGAGCAACATTTTCTGGACTTGTTCATTGTTGGGATTCTATCCCTTTTCTCCAAAGCTGCTGATGTTGGCTGTCGTCAGTGACTGCACTGACAGACCACCTTGCTGTGGGCCTGAGGGGAAGTGTGGTCTCTGACTACTGCTTTTATTTTTTAGCTGTGTTACTTTTATATGAGAACTGGCAAATTTTTTTGGAGTGACCTCAATACATAGCCATAAACATCTGATGATATTCTAATTATTATTTTTATATATATTTTAAACTCACTTCAGAGAGATGTTTAGCTTCTATATACTGGTCTTAACCTGCCCATGTTTGATGCACTGAAAGCTTAGGTTTGTCAAAAATTAGCTCACAGATGATGCTCAGTAATTCCACATATGACGTGTTGCTGATGTTCCCTCATGTACATCCATCTCATGCTGTTAAGTTGCTTAATTCAAAATGTTCATGAGCTTTGGAAATGAGCATAATCTTGGTGCTACGTAGCTAGGGAGGCCAGCTGATGTGCAGTGAGACGTATGTCTAATCCTTGATTTTTCCTTCGGAATGATAAGCAGCTTAATGTAGTTCTGCTTGCAGCCTGCAAGCATTGCAGGCACTGTGGCCAGTGTATATGCTGGTGCTAATTAAGTTTTAACTAGGCCACTGACACTGAGTGGCTTCGTTCATTTGGACTTTTCATACAGTTTCAGAGGTCATGCAGAAATTCCTTCTGATAGTGTTTTCCAAGGTGTTAAGTGCTCTGCCTTGGTTTGAGATAAACTCCTTGTTAAGAATGCAGATGAACTCGCTCAGGACTCATTTTCAAATAATTTTTACCATCTTACTGTTGTCTCATTAGACTTCAGCTCTGCTTCCAATGTTTTGAAATTGTGTTTTGTGGAGAAGAAATATACAATCCAGAAACTAGAGACCAAGACAGCTAATTTCTGGCAGACAAACCTGTTTAAATCAGGTAGAAAGTGCAGGTACCTTAGAGACACTGTGTTACGTTTTCCTCATCCAGTTATCTTCATGCTTTTCCATCAGTGGACATGTCCTCAGAGTAGTGCTCTTTCTAATGGTACTTTTGAATTCAGGTGGGGTGTTTTCAGGACTTTTCATTTATTTATTTTTTAAGACCTTCCACTGTTTGTTCTCTTGTGAAAAAACAAGACCGTCTTCCCCCTGACCAGCCTGCTCTTCTTTTTTCTTTGATTTCTGGTATCTGTGGTAGGAAGGCAGAGTGGCTGACATGACAACTTACATCTTCAGATGCCTCAGCTCAGGTTCACCCAAGCCTTGTGTTCAGCTTTAAAATGTGTCTCCTTATATCATACCTATGTTGTGTTTATGTGTTTGTTAAATATTTTGAAGTGCTCTTATGCTACAGTAATGTGGACCACCCAACTATATTTACAAGAGGTGTGTATATATGCATGTGTATCGTCATTCAGATGAAATCATGTACCATGGAAACTTGTGTCTACTGAGCACCTTTCTCTGCATCTTTTTGTTTTACTCAGGTAGACTGACTCATATCTGACGGGCAATGTCATTTCTAGCTTCCATAGCACTGACACTATGGGAGTGTTAGGATTCTTTGTTTAATACAATGAATATTAAACCGTCTGGCCAGGGGGCAGTCAAGGTCTCATGGTACTGAAAACGAGGGAGTTTTCTTGCGTTCTGGCAGTGCAGTATCCTAAGGGCTGCAGAAGCTGCGTATATCTGTCTGTTATCCTTAGGTTTCCTGGGACCAAGCAAAGGTAGCCAGCACATGTGGCAGACCAATCTGCTGGGGACTAGTGGAGAGCAGCAGCTTCTGGCTTGTGACTGTGGCCTGCTGCTGCCTTGTGGGCAGAGCCTGGCAGAGCCTTGCATCTCTGACACCAGGTGCCTGCACACTGAAATATTACCAATTTATTTAGAGTAGGGATGCTACTGGAAATGGGAGGTTAGGCTCTTGTCCAAGAGGAAGACTTGGAATGCACCTGCATCTTTGATGTTTCACCAGCTGTGGGTCCTACTTATTGTACTGAAACTGACAGGGACTTGGCTGGAGTAAGAGGCAATTTATTATTATTTTTTTTTTTGTGTGTGTGTTCCCAGTACCCTGTATGTAGGCTATTGCAGCTCCCACTGATGGTGAGATGGAGGGTTAGGCTAACACAATGTGTGTGTTTTCAGCTCTCAGCATATTTCAGTGCTGAGTTAGGAATGCTGTTAGCACTTTATTTGTAGTATCTGCAGCTAGCCTGGTGTGGCTTAGGTATTTTGTGGTGATGTCTAGCAGTCCCAGGCACAGTCCCACTGTGCTTGGTGCTGTGCAGGCAGGAGCCAGACAGTCCTTGCTCAGAGGAGTTTACAGCTTAAACCCTGGGTGCTCTTTAGCCACGCCTGGAAAGTCTTCCAAAGACTTCATCTCCAATCTCTGATGCTGAACTTGCCTAAGCAACGTGGAGAGAGCTGTAAGCCCCTGCCTGTCCTTGGAAAAACATTCCACCTGGTCGTTCATCAAGCTTTTATCTTTAAACTTTCACCCTCATCCCCTCAGTAGGAGGCATCAGGATAGAAAATCAGCAGTTATAAATAATAAAAGTTTCATCTGCACTGAGTGAACAACCCTTATCAGGCTGCACACCCGCTGCTGCTGCTGCTCTACAGGTCTCCACAGACTGCAGATTATAGATGCTTTAATCATAGTGTGTATTAACTGAAGGCCAGACTGAAGTACCAGGCAGAGAGCGCATAAGTCACTCCTGTTATTATTTGATTTTTATCAGATGTAGGGAGAGGGAGAGAGCTGTTGTGCTTTGTTTTTCTTGTGGTTGGGTTATTTCAGTGAGCACAGAAGGTGGTTTTATGAAAATATTTACTTAGTCTGCCTCGCCCCGACCTGTTACTGCCTCATTCCCCCACCGGAGGATAGTGATTAGGTCTCTGGTTTGCAATGACTGCCCTTGGTTTATTTTCGTGAGCTTTCATTCATTTAAAAGTTGTTCAAAGTCATCCCAGCCTGAAGGTAAAAGGTAGAGCTGCTCATCAAGAGCATGATGAGATTTATCCTGTGAGCTAAAGGTCCAGGTGACTGTGGTGTTAGTGTTAATCAGCTTAGGTTTTCACTTTTTTAAGATGTTCATTGGGGGATAGATAGTGTACATTTACGTCTGTAAATAGATGGAAAAGTGCAAATGCAGCTGGAGGCCTGGAGCAGGCTTGCCCTGAGTATGGGGATGTTTTCCTGGGTGCAGTCAGTGTTCGTGCCTGTCCTCCTCCAGCACAGGGGACATCAGGATGCTTGGGTGCAGGCTGGCAGTGACCCTCTGAGAAATTAGATCCGTGTGGAAAATAACGTCTCACATCATACAGTCAGGCATCTCCAGCGTGTATTAGGACTCCCCTGCCTGTGTTAACCACCTGCGAGTCCACCTCTGCTCCTTGGAGCTGCGTGTGGGCTGGAGGGGTAGTGGCTGCTCCCTCCTCTCATTGTGCAGGGGCTGGACACTGAGCTGATAAATCCTGCTTTAGCGCCAGAGGGAACAGATCCACAGGCTCCCAAGTGCTTAAAAAAAAAAAAAAAAAAAAAAAAGGAATGCTTAGCCTTACTGACCAGCTGCTGCACCGCAGCCATAAGCACCTTTCCACTACCTAGTTTTGAAAAACAAATGAGCTCTTTTGTGTAATTTACAGCCCTGCTCAGACAACAAGTGATGATAGGATATCAGTTTGACTGACACCAGCCTTTTCCAGCACAATCATAATCAATATTCATTAACTGAAGCCTGTTGGACTTGGAGATTTACTGCTATTAATAAGCCAAGAGTCTGAGTGTAGTTTATGAAGGAAGTTTTAGGTCTGTAAATAAAAAGAATTGCTTTTCTGCAGTCTCTTAGCCCTGTTCCTGGGCCATGCTTGCATCAATAACGGGAGAGAGAACTGCAGCTCTTGGTTAGAGCCAAAAGAGAGAAACTTCTCTCCAAAGCTGGTGAAAGGCAGTGGGGGTTAGCATATGGCCAGCTTCAGAGATCGCTGTCCTGCTTTCCTGTAGCTTTCTAAGCCACCACCCTGCATGCATGTCAGAGGAGCAGAACTTGAGCTGTTGGGGAATGTCAGCCACTCAGCGTGAGCCCAGCATCTCTGGCTCCTCTGCTTGGGTATCTGGAGTGCTGTCAATCAGGTGTCAGCACAGCATGGGGACCCAGGGAGCTCACCCCATGGTCACAGCTGGAGGATATCTGTCAGAGATGGACGCAGCTCTTCACAGGCTGCAGTGCCAACCTTCCTGAGACGTAAACCCTGACAATCAGGATGCTCTTGTTGACAAGGTGTACACAGAGGATGTGAGTGTCAGCTCCATCCTAGCAGAGTAAAGCCCTGAAGGCTGCCTGGCCTGCTGGTATCCCCATTTCGTTGATAAAGGAACAGAGAAAGCCTTATCAAAATGAGCAGACTGCAGTCCTGCTAATGTAGCTCCACTTGCTGAAGATAATTGATGCTTTAATAACGCTGTGCGTTATCCAGATTGTGGCTGTAGTGCTTACGTGAGGAGGAACATCAATCACAGGTAGTTGTATTTAACTTGTATCAAATACTTTGGTGGGTGGCCAGGTGCATTCTTGTGCTGCTCCTGGGGAATGAGTGTTGGGCTCCAAGATAGCAAGTGAATGAATCATCACCTGCCTTTTGCCTGTATCAATTTCCTGCAGATTGGGAGAGAGGATTTACGTTTTAGTTATTGCAGCAGGACACAGGAGATACCACATGCCAAGGTGTTGGAAACAGACACCTGATGACAAAAACTACAGTTCCCAAGTGGAAGGCCTTTAGTCTTGTCTGCTGGAAGTGGAGAAGAGCCAGGTCTCCACCTGTTGCTGCAGTAACCTCCTCGTGTGGGGACACAGGCAGTAAGTGACCCCCCCCCCCCCCCCCCCCC
>VXAV01004806.1:0-10311 GCA_013399715.1 Alectura lathami
GGGTCGTGCCTGCAGGAGCACACACAGCACTCACAGGGCACGTGGCCAGGCCCAGGGGACGCTACTGCTGCTGGCCCCGGCAGCCTGCAGCTCTGCAGTGTGAAAATACTTTGTCGGGTTACATGAATAAACCTTTCCTGACTCAGTCTTGAGTGAAGGGCTTTTAAGAGGTGATGGTGAGCAGGGGAAAAGAGATAGACTGCAGCAGCAGCTTCACGCCTCTCTCTCCAGAGAGGGTCATCCTTTGAGAAGCTGTTCCAGGAAACCAAATTGACACAGGCAATTACAGGGATGTTCAGAGTCCCTGCAGTTCAGTAGCCACGAGCAGACATCACTAACGCACACGTACATATTTAAACTGCCCATGCTTGCTGCTGCTTCCCAGTTTTTGGGAAGGTGCATCATGTCCGCACGCACCCCAGCCCCGTGCTCCTCCCTCTGAGGGTGGCACGAAGCATGGGGAAGCTTCTCTGCATCATACAGCTGGTGGCCCCCTGCACCCCTGAGCTGACACCCAGAGCCTTCCTCAGGAGGAAGGACACAAGCAGGCAAAGCCCCTAGCGCAGCGCAAAGGGTTCAGTTGCACCAGCAAGGGGAGCACAGGACAGATAACATTTACAGGCGAGAAATAACGCCGCTCCAGCTGGAGGGAGCTGCTGCATCTGACCTCACTTTGCTCTGTTTCTCTCTGCAGTTTCTGGCCAGCCTCCAGTTTCTCCAACCATTTTTCAATCCTGTTCAGAACCAGGCTGGGGACAGCCCAGCAGCAGCTCTGCAGCACTGGGCTCAGAGCACCGTGAGCGCCATCCCGCACCGCGCAGCTCCCGCTCTTTGCTCCCAGCCAGCACCCAGCACGCTCAGACCTGCAGACCCTGCTTCAGCCGGGGCCAGAGCCAGCCTTCCAGCAGGCAAGAGGCACCTGTCCCACCCCAGCGCATTCTCCTCTGCAATCTCTTGGCAGGGACAGAGCCAACTCTAATTGCAATTTCCATTCTGGTGGCTGCGCTCTGCAGGCAAAATAGGTTCTGTCTATATAATGAGTCACTCCTGAATATCAATCTATGCAGGATAAAATGGAGACAATAGCTGCTTACATGCATAGTGAGTTAATTATGAGCATCTGCTATTAATCTTGCTATCAGACTGCTAATTGCTCCTTCTCCTCCACAAAGACTTGCTGGAGGTGAATCAGCTCAGCCGCCCTTCCCCAAGCCCCAGCTCTTCCCAGTGGGTCTGTGCAGCACGCAGCTGCAGAAGCAAAGCAGCAGCTCTACCGAGGCATTCCGGCCTCTCCTGGAGTCTCACGCACACGCATAAATGCTCAGGCCTGCTCACCTCCGCAAGAACCGGCGCAGGGCTTGCAGACCAAGGGCTCCCACCAAAGCCCAACCTCAGAGGAGCAATGAGCAAGCTGGTTGCTGGCTGAAGGCACCTCCGCATCACCCCAAGTGGGGGTCTCAACCCTCCCATGGAGGCTGTGGGGCAGAGGGGTGCACAGCGCTGGGGGAACCGCCCCAGGGGCCAGGAGGCAGGAACACCCAGCCAAGCAGGCAGCAGCTCCCCCGTGCCCAGCCGCTTCACGAGGACACGGCAAGGACCCTGTCAAGCAGCTGCCACAGGGAGATTGAAGCATTTCAGGAGGAGGTTTGCGCACAGAAGAGATGTCGAGTTGCACTCTCACAGGTGAGGACTTGACATATCGCGTGTAATGAGGAAAGAAAATGCATCAGGAGCATTTGGGGAAGATGACAGCAGATCAGAAATGCCTCCTTCTCCCACAGATTTATTTTGTCAACCAGTCACTCAGAGAAGGGGGAAAGCCAAGTGGGAAGAAGGCACTTCCAGCAGCCAGGGCTGTGGCATGCTGAAGAGCCCAGGCCCTTTGATCCCACAGGTGCTCAGCAATTGCCTTAGACAAACTCCTGTTGATTGCCTAACAGGGAAGAGGCTAGCACACCTCAATTAGCTGCCTAGCAAGGCAGGAGCAGGTCGCTGCGTCTCATTAAAGAGTGGGATTGCTTTTCCAAAGAACTGAACTGCGCTGCCCACCGCACGCACCGAGCGACGGGGCAGCGGACACTGGGCATGCAGCCACGCGGCCCCAGCCCCACAGCCCACTCTGAGGCTGGTAGCAGGGCAGCCAGGGCCACTGTAAGCTTTCTGGATGCTTTTCACACAGGAGGGGGCTAAGGAAGCTCAAACACCACCTTCAGGTAAGGGAAACAGACCTCGTCAGCAGGCGAATAAAAGGGAGATCAGATCCGAGCCCTCCCACCCTCTTCTGCAGGAAGTGTTTGCTCCTATCTGCTGAAAAGGCAAAGAGGAAAACAAAGCAGAACAGCTTCCTCCTAATTATCTGCATGCCCATTGCTGGTTTATTGGTGCCAGGGAGCAGCATGAGGTGGGTGACCAGACCAAGGTAGCCAGATCCCAGGCTTCAGGCTGCCAGCTGGTCCCACACAGGTCAGGAAGAATTTCCAGTCCCGATGAGATTGCCATCCTGGTGCTTTCACACCTGATGCTTTTGGCAGCAGCCAGTAATGGCTGAGCACAGCCTGAGCACTGCTCATGTTCCTTACCACAAACCAGCATTGTTATTTCCCATCTAAAATCCCAAGTCCCTTGCCTGAAGCTGGTAGGTGTAATTTGCAGAACACATAACCTTTAAAAAAAAAAGAAAGGACAAACCTGTTATTTTTAATTAGTTCCCTTTTTCCATCTGCCTGAAATACAAGTTTAGCAGTGCCTTTGAAACAACACAGTCCCCTTTCCCTGCACTTGCAGGGCTCCTGCAGCACCTTCCTGGCTGAGCTGCAAGCACAGGGTGCCCCAGGACCATCCCTGAGATCCTCACAGACCCCCACAAAGGAACCAGACACCAGGCTGAAAGCTGCAGCGCCAGACAGCAGAGCCCTGCTGCCCTCTGGTTCAGGAGGCCTGGGTCGGCCAGGAGCAGCTCGATGGGTCCCATTTCCCTGTGTTAAAGGGGTGAACTGGGCAGAGCTCAGAGAGAGCAAGAAATCCCAGGAAAAATTTCCACGTTGCCACCTAAGCTAGCAAGCAGGACCATTAGAACAGGGAATTTAGGGTATTTTAAGACTCTCAGAAATCTTCTGTATTGATTTCCCCTTCTCAGTAATTAGATGTAGTGATTAGAGTCCTTTCCATTACATTGCAGCGCTGTTTTGAGCGCAGGCAAGCAGAGCTTACTGCCGGTGTTTACAACGGGGATGCTAACGTAACCTAATCCATATGCACGGCAAACAGCCCAGCTGCATGACCAGAGAAGTCTCCCTACGAATCTGGCATCAGGATGCTATATACATAATATATAACAAGCGTGTTTATCAGATGATAACACATCGCAGCTGCTGTTAAACGAGCACACAAGCCTTGAACTGCACGGAAACTTCATGTATTATTTAAAATACTTTCCCACGAATGCTGTCAAATCAAAACCAGCTACCGTGCCCATGAGGATCGTGGTCAGGGTACTGCAGCAGCGCCTCTCAATGATTACGCCTGCTGTGCTCCCGCTGCGAGCAGCACCGAGCCTGGCACACGGCCATCCCGGGCTACGCTGGCACTGAGCCCAGTGCCAACAAACAGCCAGCGTGGTGTGTCCGGTACAGCACGGGTCCCTGCTGGTGGGAGAGGAGCATCTGTGCCCCAAGGAGCTGAACTCCTGACCCATGGGCTGCTCCTTCCGTGAGAAGCATCAGCTGCTTGGTTTCAAAGGATGTGGAGGGGAGGAAGGGCTGCAGACCCCCACTGATATTCGATTAGCTCACATTAAATAGGTCCCCTCTGATCTGCTCAGCTTCCCCAGGCGGGCTCCTGAGCAGGGCCCCTGCAGCACTGCTCTCAGCACCCACACATTGCCTCCTGCACAAGCAGCAGGATGTGGAGGTAACCTAGACCTGATATTCTTTATTTTTAGGCTTACCACTTCAGAGTATTTCTACTGATTCTGTTCCTCCAGGGAACTATGCCATGTCTGAGACCCTCTCAAGTATTGAAAGTTTCAAGAAACACCGCACAGGCCTTGTAAAATGCCATGCTCTCCGCCTCCCTGCATCTCGCTGCCTGTCCACACAGCTGCCCTCACGCAGAGCGAGGTCCAGGAGCTCCACACAGCCAGCAGCAGCCTGACCAGCCCTGTCTCAAGTTATTTTTGCTCATCTGCTGGGTGGAAATCCAGCTGCTATCCCCTCCCACACACAGGGCATCCCTCTGCCTGCCTGGGTCAAGTAAATGAGGATTTAGCACCACTTCCTCCAAAACAGCTGCAGCGGGCACAGTGCGATATTGATCCATCCTAATGCAAGCAGCCAGCATAACCTTGTTTGCTCAGAGCCGGCATAATTTGGAGATCATTCTTTAATGAACAGATGATGTATCTTTCCATATACAGGACAAGCAACGGATATTCCAGACAGGTAAATCAGAGGCATAACTCCCAGCTGACGGTAACTGATCCCCACTGTTGTAGCAAGGTCCTGGCTTCAGACTGTCAGCCACCGAGCAGAGGCAGGAGCTGCCCCATCTGCCGTTCAGGACCCCTGTGCTGCTCAGGACTCAGAAATGCATGCAGCAGGGAGAGGAGCTGCCCCCAGCCCTCGCAAAGCGAGCTGACGGGGGGACCAGCCCCTGCCCCGTGGTGCCCTTCCTTGCAGCAGGTTTTGTAGCCCCCTGGGCTCAGCAGCACCCCATCAGCCTGTGCACCTGGGTTGAGCTGCAGCCCGGCTCCAGCGCAGCACGGGGAAGCAGCAGAGGGAAGCACCCAGCCCGCCGAGCTGCCCCTGCTCCCCGAGCATCGCCTGCGCTGTGCTTCTCAAGGCTTTTGGGCTGGCGCAGCCCTGTACAGTTGAGCTCAGCAGGGGAGCGAAAGACTAATGGTTTAATATGTGCTAAATCCAGACTCCAGCTTCAACACTTATTTTCCCTCTTCTCTTTCTTCTTAATATTTCATACTGCTCCAGATAAGAATGAATACAACTCCTGTTATTAAAATCTTCCTTTATATTATACACACAGGTCGATGTGGTTTGCCCTCCTATCTGCATTTTTAAAGGTATTTCAAAACACAGACTTTCCTTTTCACAGGGAAAATAAAATAAACCTGCTTGCCAAGCAGCACTAATACGTCCCCAGTCACAAGTGAGATTGGAGGCTGCTGCCAGCGACAGGCAGGAGGGCAGGATTTCTCTCCCAGGCTCTCTGCCTTGACTTTCCCCGTCCGCAAAGCGGAGCAGCCAATGCCCAAGCGGCTCCCAGCAGCTGGCAAGGCAGCGCCCAGCCCCGCTCACCCACTGCTGTAAATGCCCCGCAGCAGCATTTGCAGGGCGCTGCCCAGCCAGGTGCTGACCCCAGAGGCATTGCCCACCCAACGCTCCTCACCCCAGGGCCATGACAAGGCAGATGCAGGGGGGGGGGGGAAGGCCTGGGCACCCTTCCCCTGCCCAAAAGCACCAGCTCTTGGCCCCGTGGTGCCTGGCAAACACAGGGCCAGGCAGGGCTCCTGGGCAGATTTTTTGCTTATTTATTTCCCATTAAGCCTTCTGCACACAACCTGAAAGAAACAGGCAAGGGACTTTTTGTTGTTGTTTGGGGAAAGAAAAAACTGCCATAAATTTATTTACTTAAAGGATTTCTCACCAGAAAACAGCCCCTTGGGACTCCCATTTTCCACGAGCGAATCTCTCACCTAATCACAAAGTGCTGCTATTTACTGTATCTGCTATCAAGGCAGGCAGTCTCTGTCCCGCCTTCCCTAACATCTATTTACCAAATCCATTTGCAAGTCTAAAATTTAATCAGCCAGGTTTCATCTTACAGGCATTAACATTCAAACGGGACTCACTCCCAGAGATGGAGATGGAGTAAGCTGACGACGCAAGGGGAGTCTGGGCATCAATAACCGGCGGCTGCGAGCCGGGCAGCTCTCTGGCTGCTGTTTTCAGCATCCATCAAGTTACCCACAGGTTGGTCACAAGCTAACTCTCCCTGGCAACATGTGTAGGATGGGTCTGCACACTGCTGGCCCCCTTCTGAATAAAAAAAAAAAAAAAAAAAAAAGCCATGGCTTTGCAATGAAAACCCACAGAACATCAAGGAAATCTATTCAGGAGGGATAAAAAGAAATATTCCCAACCACCTCGCTGTCTAACACGTGCCTCATGGGAGGGATTCATTAGCTAATGCTCATAAAGCATGTTTTATGGCCTGCCCTCCTCTCATTGAAATGGATGGGAGGGCCACACTTGACCTCGGTGGGAACAGGAGACATCTAATGACAGGAGCCAACAGTATTTTATACAAACCAGACTAACAGCTCCTTCACCGCAGCCAGGCTTCCCGCAAGACAGAGCGGGGCCGTGTTACTCAGAGGAACACGCAGAGTAAAAAGGTCCCCGCCAAAAGCAGGAGAACCTCGATTCCTGCAGAAATCCGCAGGCTCTTGGCACGCACACCGCTGCCCCGCGGGCGCACAAACCCTGTCCCCACGCCGCCCAGCGCTGCCTTCCCCACCGAGCACCCCCCCCTGCAGACCCCTGCTTCCAAGCCAGCTGAACTCCCTCCCACACCGCAGCCTTCCCAGTTATTTCAGCGGTCCCCTGGATCCTCCCAGGAGAGGAGGCGTTTGGCCCCGCTGCTCCGACGTGCCGCGAGGAATAAGAGATCATTAGCTGACATCTCCCCTTCCCTGCGCCTGGCCGGGGACTGCAGCACTTTAATGAAGTGCCTGTTCCAGCTGATACAGCCAGGATGTCAGACATCATCCAGGCTCCTTCCATTATTTTCACTTTTCACTGTCTCCAGCACTGACAGTTTAAAATTATTCGCACCACTTTCTTGCATATTTCATTAGATTTGCTTTAGCAGCTCCGGCACCCGGAGCCAGCAGCGCCCCGGCCCTGCCAGGACCACGGGGACAGGGCTGCCTGGCAGCGCTGCATGAGGGGTCCGTGCTGGGAGGAGGAGAGCACAGCTGAGCCGCACCGAGCCCACAGCCCAGGTCAAGCGCACACCAAGTGCAGCAGAGGATGCAGCATCTCCCCTGACCGAGGGTGGCTTTGGGATGGCACCAGGACCCTCCCCACGTCCCATCAGTATACAAAGCCCGTGCAGCTGCAAGCAGGCGATGAGGTACTGACACACGTTCCTCCCTAGCACCCAACACGCTCTGCTGTAGTCTGAGACTCTCTGCCAAATCTGAGCAGGTCCAGCGCAACCAGAGGGACCAACAGGTTGCAGGCTTTCCAACATCAAGCAAGCAACATCACACTGCACTGCATGGTATTTCATCTTGCTGCAGCTCTGCTTCCTCCCTGGCACCGGCTGGCCATGCACAAAGCAGCAGGAGACGGCGCTGATTTGGACACACGCAGGAGCATCACCTGGGGACGTGCACCCAGCTCCATGAGCAACGATGCTCTGCCCTCAGTGCTGCTGGGTGCAGGCCAGCACCAGCCCCTCCTCTTGGAAATAACCTTTGCTGTGATTTGTTACAAGTCATCAGAAGAGTGAGTGTGCAAATAGAGAGACATTACACGCCTTACTGAGACAGCCTGTGATGTCTTCCACTCTAATAAATAAATAAAGCCAGAAATATTCCCCCAGGTCCCTGTGACATATCTAATTGATATCACTGGGGACCTTCCACGAAGCAAACAGGAATGTAATCTATTGCCTCGTACAGTCAAATGGAAGCAGCGGGGCGTCTGCCACTGAGCCTCTGGCTCTTGACAGGGATGCACATAATGAAAATGGAAACAGATTATGGTCAGCCTGATAGCCAGATAACAAATAGGGATCCTGGAGAGAAACTTGTTTTATTGGTGTTGGAGGGGAATTCCGCTGCTTTCCGATCAGCTCGGCCCCCACCATGGTCCTTGAACACGGAGCCAGGTAAAATTGCACTCGTCTGCAGAAGGGCTTGGCAGCCACGGCAAGCAGAGCGGTGCCAGCACCCGAGCGCATGTGCATGCGCAGGGGAAGGCTGATGCTCTGCGCCCAGCTCGCACCATCTGCGCTGGGTCCATCTGTAATAGCTGCAGCAACACGCAGGAGGAGCAGCCACAGCCCACAGGAGGCACCCCAGGCTCTGCCCACACCAAGCCAAGTGCTGCAGGACAGCTTTGGTGGCGTACATGGGGCAGAACCAGGAGCACCCAAAGCCCTGAAGATTCTCAAGGTGGAGGAAATTAAAGCAGGCACCGGAGAGGACAGTAACACTGAAATTCTGCGCGTCACCCCCTCCCTGAGAAGCACCAGCACTGACGTGACCAGACAGGCTTTGATGAAGGCTCGCTCTCGTCTGGCATGGTGTCCTGAGAGCAAATGTGCGAGCAGAGCCTCGCACCGTGCAGCAGCCGTGCCTCTGTGGAGATGCCCTCAGCCACATCAGCTGCCACCTCCCACCTTCCTTGTTTAATTAACTCCCTCCTGATGTAGGTAATGGAGCTCTGGAGCTCTTAAACAAAGATTTAATCAGCCCAGGCTCTGCACTTGCAGCAACCAGCTCCCTTTGTTAGATTGGTGTGAAATCCAGGGCATGTTTAGCCCATGACAACGTCCTCACTGTTAATAGCTTCCAGCATCGTGCGTGTCCCTGGATAGTCCAGCACGGAGTCCTTTGGACTCTCTTCTCTGTGCATCAAAGAGTCACCTGGGTCATTGATTTTTAGCGACATGCAAATCAAGTCAGCAGGGAGCTGGCAACTCCAGTGCATTATTATTTAGGATGGATAAACTCTTACCCCTGGCTCTCAGCATCTTTCCAAGACCAAGGGAGGGTTTCTGATTTATCGTGATTGTTTTTAATCCTGCAGAGGAGCCACAACAGAAGAGCAGAAGGGAGGGGAAACGGGCAAAACTGTTTCCATCACAAAGCCCTCACAGGCTAAGGGTGCTGCGCAGGAGGATCCCCATGTTTCCCGCTCCCTACGAAGGGCAATAATTTTGACCTCCATCAGCTTTGCGGGGAGCCGAGAAACCAGAGATGGGCACCAAGGGAACGCTCAACCAACTGCCACTGCGGCAGGGAGGGCAGCACGCAGCCCTGCGTGCGCCCTGCTCCTTGCACCTCGGCCTCCCTCGCTCCGCACCAGGCAGCCCCACGCAGCCCAGGCAGAGGCTGATGCGCACAGCATGCCTCGGCTGCTCCCTGCCTGCACAAAGTGCACCCAGAGCCCCTGCCAAGATAGCAAATGATCTCCTTCAGCGACAGACGATGAACAAGACAGTGATCTATTGGCAGAAAGCAGACATCCAAAAGCCCTTTCAGACCTCTCTCCCCCCTCCCAGCTCTCTCTGCCCCCACCAGCAGCTCCTTCCCGACCCGAAGCGAATTGCAGATAGATTGGCTCCTGGTAAATGGCAATAACTTCGCAGAACGCCATCTTAATAAGTGCATCTCCCAGCCAGGGGTGAGAAGCAGCAGCTGAAGCGCCGGCGTGGATGTCAAGTTACAAATGAGACATCCAACTGCTTCATTTATTAGAGGGAATCAATTCGACTTTTCATATTCGCCAGGAGTTTCAGGCAGGAAGGACCCCATCAACAGCCTGCACTCAGCCCATTGCGTTTTAGCACAAAGCAACGCATGGGAGGGGGCAAAGGGAGTGAGAAATCTCTCGCTGCACAGCATCGCTGGAAAACACAAGTGCTGCTTTGCAGAGCCAAGAAGGTAGGGGATGAGGACAGCACGCTGAATGCGCTGCCCCATCCTCCCAGCTCTGCTGGGTGCGGCTCCAGCAAATGCTGGGGAATCACAGCAGGAAAACTGACTGTTTTCATGGAGCATGATTAGGCTACGTGTCTGAGAACTGCAAACAGCGTTTTTGTCATTTGAAATTTTGTCATATCTGGAAAAGTAGAACATGAAAAATATCGGGAATGTCCTGAAGTCTTTCTCCAGCGAGCACAACTGGCAGGAGCACAACAAGATGGGAGCCAAAGACCAACCGGAGCCCCAGCCTGGTTTGCCAGTGCTGCTGCCAGCCAGGCCTGAGCCCATGGCCGCCTCTAAACACAAACCTCTGCTCCCTGTCAAAGCCCATTTTCACATCCGGTCTTGCAGCACTCTGGTCTCTTTAGGCTCAGCAGGGTGAGGTAGGAGAAGAGTTGATTGTCCTTGCATTGGGGGGGCTTCAGCTCTGCCCTTTGGCCTAAGTTAACAGGTTGTGCATGTGCATGCAGTGTAATCCTCCAAGAGCTGTAATAGCAATTGCACAAAAATATTGAAGGCCACTGGAAGCAATTTAATGAGATTTAAAAAAAAAAAAAAAAAAAAAAAAAAAAGAAAAA
>VXAV01004809.1:13686-24750 GCA_013399715.1 Alectura lathami
TATAATTGTCTAATCATCAGACTTTCTCCATTCCACGTGTTGGTTAATAGCAACCTATAAAGAAACAAATGTACGGGAGTATGGTGACAGATCCAGAACGCTCTCCTATGTCAGGGGCATGAATACATATGACTTAGTTTTGCGTTTAAAAATATTAAAAGAATTACCTTTCAAATTCTTAACCTCACATTTGTGTTTTTCTGAAGGGTTTCCCTGACTTGAGATGTTCTGCTCTTGGGCATTCCTTTTTTTTTGTACAAAAGATTGGACTTTGTTTTTTTTGTCTTGTTTTCCCCAGCAGTATGGATGCGCTGTGGAGCTCACAGTGCTTCTTGCTGCTTAAACACACCGGATGCACAAAGACACTGATGGCAGAATGTGCCAACATAGCTGTGGCATGTTTATGTTACCCACAGAAGCCAGCTTGTTTCTGCCCTGCTTGCAGGGCTACTAGTGATTAAATTAATTCCAGTTGGCGTTAGAGTTAGGATTGTATTATTCTGTCACCTCATCTCAAAGCCAAGGTAGATCAGGAAAAGGACATGGTCCTAGCAGGTTCATTACTTCTTTCAAATACAAGGTAGGCTTTTTAAATTGCCTTGCTGGGTTCTCAAGACTGATTTAACAGCTACTGACTTTCAAGATGTCCATTCAGGTATAAAATTGTTGCTATTTCAGAAGCCTTCCAGGTTTCTAGCATGAACATCCTAGTGCTAGCAAAAGCTTCTGCCCTTCAGTCTTCCCCTGGCAGCAGGGATGCTCATCAGCTGTTGATCTTTAGTGAGAGCTCACTGAAAGAACCAGTCCAAGCTTGCATGCTTTCCAACAACATGTTGTTCTGAAAATTCAGTGTTAGCACGCAACTCATTTTTGATGCAGATTGTGCATCGTGCTGTTTGGCAGCAAATAGATAATGTATGCTCAGAGCAGTCTGGTTTAATAGAAACACTTTAATGGAAGAGCAGCTTCTGAAGTTTCATTGGAAAAAAGTCTGGAATTCCTTTTACTCAGAAGAGGTCAGACAGCATCCACTCAAGGGACATATTTAAGACATATTTTGTTCTCTTCCTGAGGTGTTCAGAACTCTTCAAGGCAATAAAGGCATCAGTTTTTCTTCTGGTTTAAAGTGTCTCATTTTCAATCATTAAGGAAATGTATGTGCCTTATTTATATAAAATAGGGCAATTAAGCTGTCAAGGCCTCTTTAAAATTGCAAGAGGGTGAACCTATGCTACAGTTGGGTGACAACTGAGTATAGGTTCTTGCTATACAGAACGTTGTACAACGTGTGTATTGAGAATGTTGCTTCTTATCTGATTAGCACTGTCTTCACAGATACGGCTTCCATATTACCAAAGCGTCGTATTTCATCTGCCATGACCCTAAAGTGATTCAACAGCTCTTTGACAACCTTAGGAATTATGATGGAGAAAACACATATCCAAAATCTTGTGGTAGATTTAAAGTTTCTGGAATAAGGGATCTAACTACAGGGTATGACAGCAGCCAGCCAGATCAAAAAGCCGTAAGTGTAATTTTATTACACATAATCATATGCACATACAGGAATACTCTACAGAGAAATACTCTAAAACATACTCTGATCAATCCTGAGCCTACAATGAATTACATCTGGGATGACTGTTTTGTTTTGGTGGGGAATAAATCAAGGTTGATTTATTTTAATTTTGTTTTCTTCTCTTTCTCTCTCCCTCTCCCTCTTTCTTTCTTTCTCCCCCTTCCCCCCCCCTACCCCAAGGTGGCAGTCTGTACAGGGAGGTAGAAGGATCTTGCTGTAGTGCTGCAGCAACCTTGCGTTAACTTGTTGTAAGTGTAAGCTGAACTGCCTGCTGAGATGTGGTTCGGGGTTCCTTAGCCCTCCATGATCCATGTTAATTTTCCTCCTGGGGAAGCTCATCATAGAGCAATTCCTGTTTGCAGCAAAATATTGACTAGACTTGAAATAAGCTACCTAGCAGTAATATTTCGCAGCAGTTTTACGACCAGATTGAGGGTAGGGCTGTCATCTGCCTGCTGTGGTCACAAGACCACAATGATGAAGAAAACGGAACAAAGCTTACTTTTATCTGACGCATTAGTTATGTTACGTCACATCACATCACACCGTGGGTTTTGTCTTCAATTCATTAGTCCCTTTCTAAATGCTAATATATATATATATATTCTTCTTACTATTTCTAGATACTTCCCACTAGTAAAAGTAGCCAAATGATCACATTCACTTTTGCTAACGGAGGAGTGGCCACAATGCGAACCAGCGGGACAGAACCGAAAATCAAATACTACTCTGAACTTTGCGCGCCTCCTGGAAACAGGTATCGTCACCTCTGGGGAAATGCTGTGGGTTAGGGGCGGAGTGGTTTTCTGTATTGTTTTGGTGGGGAAAGGGCCCTTCATGATGGAATAATTTTTCTACAGTCACTACTGCAAATACTTGTGCATAAAGCTTGAATTCTGAAAAATGTGTTGAATCCTTCTTGTTGCCACCGAAATTTCTTTAAACTTGGTTTCACATTTAGTAAAAACAAGATCAAGAAAAGCATTCTGCCTTAAATGAAAGTGGGTACACTCCTTCTTCTTTTTACATAGATACTGTTGCTTTAAACTTGTATTAGAAAACCTGATCTATAGTTGCAAATTTTAAACCTCTTTATGTTCAGTAGTTATATCCTTGAAGTCATGTAGACTGAAAGATAACTGCTAACTTCTGTAATGATAGTCATGCTTTCTTACCAACGCAAATGCACCTGGAAATGCTATTACGTGTACAAGTTATTAAATGCATACAATTAGCACTGCAACAGAAGATATTCTGAACTCAGATTGGCTGTTGTTCTACCTTAGATTATATAATGGATTTATGATTCTCCATGAGTGCCTTCATGCACATCAGTTGGAAGTGAACATCAGTGCTTATTACAGGGACCTCTATGAACTCAAGTATCTGTACTTTTATCAGATAGGAAGTGTCCAAAACAATACATCGGACTGGAAGTGTGCTTTTTAGCCTCTTCTCTGTGACACTGTTTTCTGTTTTTGTGTGGATTTTGTTTCTTAGTGACGTTGAGCAGCTGAAGAAGGAACTAGATGAATTGGTCAACGCTCTTGAAAAACACTTCTTTCAGCCAGAAAAAAATAATCTTCAACGAAAGACTGACTAAAATAGAAGAATTACTACCTTCGTTGTATTTGCTTTTTTTGGCAGCATTAGAAATGCATTATTTAAGAAGTAAGGATTTGAAGGACCAAACATCTGAGAACTCAGTCTAGAAAGGACTTCTGCTTTTATTAAGATTCATTCCTGCATACTGTTAGACCTAGTATCTTGTTTTGGAAGGGAAGCGCGTCTACCCCTGGAGGACCAAAACCAGTCAGCTTACAAACTAAAAGTTATCTGCAAATGTATTCCAATCAGAACTTGTTTAATTAAATACTCTAAGTATAACCTGATTTCTAAAATGCAGCCTGTGTTGGTGGGACTTCTATTTCTTTTGTCTGTGGGTAGTCTGATAACAACATGAAACTCTATCCAGGTTAAGATTTGCAAAGCAAGTGCTCATGTTAGTAACAATTGAAAGCCCATGGTGAAACTTGGGCAAACTTGGTAGAAGTGTTTCAGAAATAGTGAAAGTCACAGTGAATTTGCTGGAGACTTTCTGTTTGCTGTGGGACTACACGGCAAACTCCAGGTTGGAGATGGTAAATGCGCTAAACTCTTTTCCTTAGAAGTGCAAAACACACCTTTCAATACCATGAACACGTTAGACCAAATGCATCTACATACAACACCTTCCCGTCGCCCCATTGCTCTAAGCATAGTTAGTTCAGATCCTGCCATGCTGTACGCTAGAGGAACTTGCTGCATAGCTCTGCGTGTTGAGTGCAGAGCAGAAGTTTCTATTTCATTGCATGCTGTCCTCTGCTCCCACAGCCCCAGTACATCTTGGGCAAAGGATCGTCCTCACCATAATTACTTCTGGTAATGCAATGACTAGTTGCTAGGTCAAGCATAGATCAAAATTAGCTAATTATTCATCAGGAATCCAGTGAATACTGGCTTACCTGGTTAGCTAAGATAGCAAGCAAAGAACACTTGATGCCTGCTTTTGCCTTACCATGTTTAGAGTTATAATCAGGATACAAGGAAAGGAGCAGTCCCTGCATTCTTTGGCTGACCCTTCAGTTTTTCTTGGCTGTAGAGTCAAAGCCAGCATCTGCGTCATTCATATTGAGGTCCATCTGTGCGGCACAGAAAATTAAAAGAAAGCAATAAGGAGAGGATTGAGGAAATGGTATTGAATCCTAGTGCTACGGCAGTGGAAGGCCAACTGTTGGGCCAGCACTTGAATTTCACTCTTAGAGTTTAACACGTGGCACGTGACTTAACCACGGGCTGCCCTTGCAAAACACTGTTTCCTGCAGGGTACAGCGCCCTGAGCTTCAGAACACATGGCTGTGCACAAGCTCCCAGCCCACGCTGCTTGCTGCCTGGTTAATGGACGTTGGTCAGCGCTTCTGAGAGCGACCTGGTTGTGGAAGCCAGCCTCAGTGAGACTGCTGTGATCTGAGGCTCGGGGTTCAGACAGGCCTTCCAGCAGCAGCACTGTTGCCAGAAGACAGATCAGTAGGAACTGTACCCTGTCTGCACCATGCATTCCAGCATGCTAACAGCTAAGGTTCTGGAAAGAAAATCGTGAAGCAGGAGCTGTAGTACGCATGCAACAGATGTGAAATGCTCCCGCAGCAGCCTAACGGACAGGGAACAAGCGGCATTTGGAAGCACTGCACATGGTGTGTGCTGTGCTGCCTCCAGCTGTGCAGCAATCCTGCCCCAGCTGCGTCTGTCCTCAGAGCACTCTGTGGCTGGATGCACTGCAGCTGGCCTTGCTAGCCCTGTCACTCAGCTGGTGACAGCCCCCACTGCCTGGGGACCAAGCTGGAGGGCAGGGACAGGTTCTGCAGTAGGTGGGCAGGGGCTGTGCCTTCAGTGTGGGTGCCGGAGAGCTCTGCCCAAAGATGGCAGGGTATGTTTTGTGGGATTGTACAAGCCTGCAGCCCTGGGCTGCTCTGTATTTTTAACTTTTAAGGCAGGAAGTCTTGCACTCCTTTTGCTACAGAATGTGATAAGGGACACTTGAGAAGGTCTCAACACAGCAGGGTTAGAGTCCCTGATATTTTTGTTGCAATTGTTTTCTGTATTTATCTTGCTGTCTCTGCAGAGATGCATATTAGTTTTACACTTCTACATGCCAAGCCCCAATCTTGTTGATGTTTTCTCTTTCTAGGAAAGCCATCTGTCCTCAGCCCTGGCCGAGCCTGTCAGGTGCTTCACTTCTGAGCACCTGACTAAGGTGCTCACTAAGGAGATCCAGATGGCCTGCTGTGCTGCTCAGCTTCCTGTGACAGGCTGGGTTTCTGCTGGGCTGGTGCCGTTACTTGTGGGTGACCTATGTGGCCAGATTGCAGCTACAGCCGTTAATGTCTGCTTCTATCCTGCCCAGAGGTCTCCTAACCACCTCAGCTCATCCTAGTAGAGGCCATCTCTCCTAGCACTGGGGTGTTTGCAGTGGTGAGTGGCCGTGATGACGTTCCTGCCACTGCCATCACAGTCTGCACCATTCTCCTTGTTTAGACCTTTATGGAGAACCAGCTCATCCCTCTACCTCCTGTCTAACTGACCCCTACGCTGGTTACCTCTGCCAGGTACTGGCACAGGGAGACACCGATTTACTGTTATCAGCCTAAGAACCCCTTTTTTATGTTACATAGAAGGTCATACAGAGCAGGTGGATGTGGTACAAAGTAAGTCAGAACAGGACCTTTGCAGACATCCCACAAAGACCCACGAGAGGTTGCATGATGGATACTGAGGGGGCTGGCCTATACTGGGACGTCCTTGAGAGGGCTTTAGAGCACTCTCAGAAACAGTGCAGATATGGGCAAGATAATGGCCGAGTCTGTATCATTCTGTCTTCCTCAGGACAAGGGATTTACTTGCTCCATTCCCTGCTCTAAACAGAAGTTTAAACCTCACAGAGGGAAGGTAAATAAAAATGAATCACTGTTTTATCTAGTAGATTAACAGCGATGTCCAGCCACAGAATTGCAAGCTTACTGTTGCTGCAGTCTTTATTCTGACTCTGTCTTGCATTAGAGATGAGGATCTAGAACTGAAATAAAGAACTGAAGCAAAAGCAATGAATACACCACAGGGCAGTGAGCACTGCAAGCAGGAATGGGTGCTAAGCTTGAGCTTGTTCACAGCTGGTCTAATTCCTCCACCAACGTGGTGTGCAAGATAACAAAGCCAGTTTAGATAATAATAGAGAGTTAATCAGTCCCACCACAGAAGTTAAATCCCACACAGATCTAATTTGTGAGTAGTCAGCCTTGAACTCGGAGCAAAGGCACTGATGTTTTATCCAGAAATGGCAATTGCCAGGACAAGGATAAGGAATGCTTGGAGCCTGGACTGAACCCAAGTGGCAGGGAATTCCTGGCTACTTCCAGAGAGATGTGTCCCTAAGTTACAGAAAGCATGTCAGAGGAGCCTGTTCGATAGCAGACAAACATGCATCATTCCAACAAAGGTCAACAAACCTTGTACACATCTGATCCAGTAGGAAGTTGTGCCTGTGGGGGTGGGGAGGAAATGCCTTGAAACTAAGGAGTAAGGTACTTAGAACTGCCATAAAAATAAAAGCACAGTAATGCTGCAAGGCCAGACTGATGAATTTCACTTTCAAATTATTAGTTTGTTTACTAGTCACAACTTAAAACCATCCTTGCATTTATTTTAATGTTTATTTCAGTAAACTTTGTGAAACACTTTAGCCAGAAGGAAATAAACATATTTCATCTTCCTTGCAGGCTGTGAACTTAGACCACAGCATATTATGAAAAATACAAGTATTGTGCTTGAGCTGCAGAAGAATTTATTTGAGACTTTTGCTGTATAACAAAAAACCATACGGGGACAACTGGAATGCACTATAAAAATATTTAATACATGAGCAATTATTTGCATATTCTGCAAATCTGTGTTTAAATCTGTAACTAATTCACTGACAAAACTTCTACAAATGAAGCTTCCTGCTTGCTAATGCTTTTCAAAGTTCTAGTGGTTGTGTTTTTTATTTTGACACACCAGCAATCAGCAAACATATGTTCTGCCTTAACGGTCACTGTGAGCAGCGACACTAAAATGGGCAGGACCTGTTAGTGCCCCCATGTCTTTACAAGGCTGGGGACTTTCAGGATCCCATGGAGGAAGGCACCTGGATGCCATACCTCTGTAAAATACAAAAATAAATTGTATGTAATCACTAACAAAACTGTTCTCTGTCCAGAAGTGTAATATTCATGAAACGTGATCTTCATTTAAGTAGAATTGCTTTCCTTCACGGTATTTCTCTGTACAATGTAAGCTTAAAAACTCATCAAGGGTACTATTTCTGTTCAACTGCCAAGTGGAAGCCAGCATTTCTCTTTTGTGTGGTGATTGGCAGGTCACTGAAATCAGGTCACGCACCGTCAGAACACTACGCACAATGGGATGAGCCTGTTAAACCATCCAATCGTGGCCTAACATCCACCTAAATAAAACGTAGCATGCGTGATGGCATAGCAACAGCAGCTTCCCCACAAGAGGAAAAGCTTCAGATACCCACACAACCACTGCTAAGTCGTTTTCAGGTGTATTTCTGGGAAGGAGGGGTAGGATTAATCATGAAATCTGAAGGAGCAAAAACACAGAGGCAGCAGGCAGGATCTGGAACAGTAGCGGAGCTCCTTCAGACTCTCGGCTTATGGTCAGTGATAACAGAAAGCCTCTTGTCTACGAAGATAATTGCTAACTAATGTTGATGTCATGCATTCTTAGAGAGGATGAAACAGGCAAACAGCTATTATACCAGTATCACTCAAATTTTGTTTGTGGAGTGTCTGGGACCATACCATACATGGAGATACGGTGTCACTGGGTCAGAATGCAGTATTGCCCAGAGCTCACTGAAGTCAAAGGACTGCCGAACGTTCCGTGTCTTGCCCTTAATGGGGTACCAAACAGAACTACATGAAACAAATAAAGACTCAGACTGTTTTGTATAACAGCACTAGAAATTAGGGAGAAAAACACAGAGGCCTCTAACGCAGTTTAAGCACAACATAGGTACCCTCGTTTCAAATCATGATCTACATTATTACTACTCAACTGTTGCCCAACTACAGAGGAACTTCAGCTCAGAAAGCATCTTGGGTGGAACCCTAACGCTTCCTGTTTGCCTAGCCCTGCTTCAGGGGGTGAATCTGCAGCCACAGCAGCCCGCAGTGCTGCCCCTGCCCGCGGCCTGCTGGATTCAGCCTGAACTGCAAGGGCTTCGTGCTGGTCCACAGTCCTGCCTCAGCTGGGACCACGCGACTTAACCTTCCCTCAGACTGCAGGAGGGTCTGTTCTCACAGCCTGCCCCATAGAGGCCTGCATAATCAGGTCCCATACAAAACACAGCGGGGTTGGGGCTTTTTTGGTTTGTTTTGCCTTTTTTTTTTTTTTTTTTTTTGAAGTGCAGCTGGTCAAAGAGCTAACGGTGAAACTGGTGTTCCTCCACAGATCATGTCCGCAGTATGTAGGAAACCCAGGTTAGTCTTCCTCGTCAGTCTGAAGTAGCTGATGTGATGGTGTATGTTTTAGCTACTAGGCTACTGTAGAGGAAATGTCTTGAAGTAAAAAGAAAGAGATTTTCTGCTTCAGAAAACTGAACAACAGAATTAGGAAGTTTGGTGTTCAGAGATTCTATATCTGTGTGTTACATGTGCTCCTGGAACACACAGAAGTGTTTTTTATTTTCCTACATAAGCATCCATTTCATCAGGAAACAGAGAGAAGGAATGCTGTCCAACATGTCCTTGACGTTCATCATTAGGAAACTGCCATGGGAGGTGGGTCGAGCACTCTGCCCAGGCCAAGCAGAAAACAAAGCGGTCTTCCCACGCCCTGGGTAACCGTGTCACAGATGTACAAGACAGTGATCTTTTTGTTCTTCAAACACAGCACGTAAACACCTGTTTTCAGGAAAGTGTGGCAGTTGGATCATGAGGACGGCGGACCACATCCTGCAGCCCTGGGAGAGGCAACTTTACACACAGCCCGATTTTCTATTTTTCTGTATCGTTTTAGGTAGCTCATGGTGTGTTTACTACATGGACTTTTAAATGAGTCTTAGTAATAAAGAAAATATTCTAAAATAAAATTTCACAAAAAGTTGCAAATGTTACACCGAAATTTCTTTTTCTTAGGCCTCAGGTGCTATATTTTTACTACACCTTACCAACAAGCATTATAGAAGTGTGGCTTGGATTAAAGTGGGACACTTTTCCTGAATAGCTCTTCAAGGCATTTGCCAAATAAAAACACTGAAGTTTTTATTTGTCTACTAACTGTAAGAATGTTTCTTTGGGTCTATTTGAATGAAAAAGAAGGTGCTTTCCAAAACTAGAGCATATGGAACTATTAAACCAACATAAGTGTAGTTCGTACCCAAGGCAACTCACTTTGCATATAAAATACTGTATCACAGCTTGAGCACTTTGACAGAAACTCTGCAAGGCAAAGAATTAAAACATATGAGCTGGAGATAACAGGAAAGGTAAAAGAGGGAGCCACTAATGAATTCAATCACAGTCTAATTTCTTTCCTAATTATCAAGGAGGAGGAGTAAGAGAGGATTTGTATTTGTGGTGTTCTAGACTTCTGCTGTTGCTCAGGGATTTTCCAAGCATTAAGAAAGAGCCTTGTAGGATCCTTATCTGTTTCGTTGTCACCTTCTGACAGGCACAGGCAAAAGCTTTAAAAAAAATCTTCCTAAAATCACTGCCTGATAAGCTGGGAATGTGTGAACCCTGGCCAAAGTGCTGGAGCTGTCAGACTGGGGCCTAGAGTTTGCAGTCTCCCATAACCAGGGGCACAAAATCCTCAGGCTGCAGGCTTAAAACAAGCCAAGGGACATGCTTGTTTCAGATCATGAAGTTCTGAGCAGCTGGAGGAAGAGCACTGTCCCTGCCTGTGATGGCTCAAAGACAGGCGAGGTTTGCAGAAGGGGCACTCTTTTCCCCAAGGAATGCCCAGGATGCCACTGAAAGCACAAGGCCTGTTCCCATGTCTGCAGGAGAAGCAGCAAGCTATGAACTAAGTGCAGACTGGGAACAAGTGCTGTGAGCGTGCTGGTGCTTTCATACTTTCACTCCCAGGTCATCAACGCTATATAAGTACACAGAGCATGCAAAGTCATGTTGATGCAACCACCATGCACTCTGAAAGTACGGGATGTGCTTACATACACTGGACTGTGACTTTTTTTTCATAATCTGGGGAAACATTGTGCTTGCATTTGACAGCCTACTTAATTATTTTCTTCTACACACGCTGCACATCCAGCAGCAGAGCAAATCTTCTTGAGAAAGTTTTGATTCTACTTACTTAAAAGTAAGTAATCAGCGGTCTTACTGCCAAGAAGGCTGGAAATTAATTGAGTGGAAGAGTGGCTTGCAGAACTGGAACTTAGGGTGCCTCGGCCATCTGGAAGGAGCACTTCCAGAGGGCTGCAAGTGTAACTGTAATTAAGTCTCGGCATCCATTCATTCCTGAGCCCCTCTGGCGACAGAAGGTCCAACGGTGCCGGCTCTCACAGAGGTTTATGGACGTGCATGTGCGGCCTCCAGGCTGGAGCGGACCCGCCACAGACAAGGTGAGGGCCATGGCTGGGCCCCGGCCTGCTGAGGGCTTTGCCCACTCGAGGCAGGCTTCGGCACAATTTTCTGCGGAAATTTCCTTCTAAAAATAACTCCAGTGCTAACTTCTGTGTCTGCAACTTCTGCAAACTTCGCACCCACCTCAGCTCCTTACGGCAACGCGACGACGGCACGTTTTCTGCGGGAAACACGACGTTGTGCCGCACGCGCACACAGACGCGGAGAAGCGTCGCAGAAATGCTCCCGCAGAGGACGAACCGGGGTGGGGCTGCCGACCTCCTCAGCTACCTGCTGTCG
>VXAV01004809.1:25364-54849 GCA_013399715.1 Alectura lathami
GTGCCCGGGTGCCGCGCTCGCCGAGGGGGAGCTGCCGGCGGCACACGGCCCTCGCCGCCTGCCAGAAAACACGCACCCGGCACGGTTTTTCTGTCCCTTAAAGTCGCGTTTTACATTAACAAGGGAATGGCCTCGTGAAAACGCGTTCACGAGAGGTGTGAAACGCAGCGGGTGTGTGTGAAAGGACCGCGTGTGCTGCGGCGTGGGAGCGGGGCGTGAGCCTGCGGCTGAGCCCAGGGCGGGGACGGGGCGGCCTGGGTGCAACGCTGGTAAAATCGCGTCTCCCGAATGGCAAGTGCCTCGCAGCCGGAGAGCGTGACTGTGCCTTTAGTGCTTGCAAGTGGGGAGACGGAAATCGGCACAGCTTGATTTATGGAAGTGCTGGAAGTCATAGGTAATATGTGAAAGTGAGAAAAGGTGAGAAAAATGCCAGGTTGGAAGGAATATGGAACAGACTGAAATGAAATGTCGATGACTTGGCACTTTTTTCACTTTATAATTTGGTTAACTGAGAAGCTGGATGCAAATATTTTGGCTGTGGATATGCGATTGCGTAAAATGGAATGGCGTAGCGGATGTAATTGAGCTAGCAAGCTTTGTGCTGCACAGATTTCTCCATGGTGCCGCAGTGGTAGGACAGCCAGCTGCCTTGTCCAGGTCAGTGCAAGCCTGATGCAGAAGTATCAAAGTTCTAACCTCAATCATCAGAATATTAATTTCCGTGGGTTGTGTGAAGGAAATAGCAACCGGTGTCAAGGGCAGGAATAGCAAGCTATTTCTTCATTTGAGAGTTGATTACAAGCTTGTATGTTTATAATCAGGAATGTATTACCGTTTTGCTTGACTCTTTTCTTGTTACTAATCTATTTAGTTAGTTATAACATACTTGGGGAGTAAAATAAAGGCCGGCTGTATAGGCTAGTATTTTAGATGTGGTTATTAACACAAACCCAAATGATTTGCTCGGAGTACATGTTGGTAGAATATTCTTCTGGGAAGCTGCTGAAGGCATTGAAAAGACTCTTTCAGAAGTCAGCATTTAATGCACATCTATGGAAAAAAAGAGTGGAAATTTAAAAAATAATTTCTGAGGCAGATTGATTTCTGGATTTACACATGATGTTGCTCACTACACATAATTCCAGAAGAAAACAGCAGATAAGAAGTGGCTATCAGCTAAAAAGAACAACCTTGTAAAAGAAGAGCACCTCGTGATTTCAAGAGCTAGGCTGGGTTAAATGAGATCTCGTTAGAAACTGAGAGCAACCTGTGGCATGATGTCTGAGCAGTCTTCCTTAGTTAGAGAAAACAAGCCAGAAGTGTTGTGTGAAGCTTCAAGAGGAAGGGTAAGGCTTGCAGCTAGCTGCCCCATGGCATGGTCTAATGGGTGCTGTATTGCAGCACCAGGGAAGATTCATTTCATGTATATTGAAGGAGCCACAGATGGATCCCTTCTTATCAGTGACCATACTGTGACGTACTCTATAAATATTCTCATTCTCTGTATTTCCTGATAGAGAAATCTGTCAGCATGAGGGAAGCCAATGTAAATCTCGGTCAGGGATCAGACAGAGAGAGAAGTGGCATTTTGTTCTGGCTTGCTTTCCAGGGGTCTGGCTGCAGGCCAGGGCTCCTCATAATCCTCGACTAGGATGATATTTCTGCTAAAATAATCAGCGGAGCAGTGCAGCCCGTCCCAGTGCCTCTGGCTCCATTTGTTGGTCAGGCTCAGCGCTAATGCCCTGCAGGGAAGAGCTGAACTAATCTCTGTTCTTTTAGACCAGCTGTTCTTCACAGGACTTTGCTCTGCGGTTGGAAGTGAGTCGTTGCTTCTTCAACGGGAAATAGGAAGCAGACCTACAGAAAGAAGCAGTGCTGTCAGCAGCTTGGTGTGGAGTAATTGCACGATTGTCTCTCAGATGAATGGCAAAGGCTGGGGGAGCGGGGCTCTTTTTGTTGGGCAGCGCACAAGCCACACTCCTCATTCAGTCACTGGTGTGCAAAAGCCCTGCCCACTGCCTTGCTCAGCATGCCTTCTGACTCTGTGCTGGCTCTGCTGTGGGTCCTGGCTCTCCAGCTGCTGTCAGAGTAGGGGGAGTGGAGGAGAGCAAAGGATGGCTTTGATCAGTAGCTACCTGCGTTCTCAATGAGAGTCTGAAACTTCTGGCTGCAGCTGTATTGAATTTAGTCCAGTCCAGAAGAAACAAGGGATGAAGGGTAGCTCCTCACCACTGTAGCAATTCCTGCTTTTCTTGCTTAGTGTGTGTGCTTTTGGACAGTCTCTGTCCCCTTTTTGCCTTGTTTTCTGAATTAGCCTGAGTTTGTCCCAAAGCTGCCTGGCCTCATCCCAGGTGCAAAAAGGTAATTTCCAGTGCCCTGCTCTGGAAACACATGGGTTAACAACACAGGTCAACAACACAGCCTGTTCTCTGTACCCCAGAGGGTTTTCCTTCCTAACTCCAAAACTGACTCTGGCCCCATCTAAGCATACTACACTGCAAAGCCTGCACCTTGTCCTCATGGACTTAGCTCTCTTGGGAGAAGGCGAGTTTTGAGAACTGCTGTCCTGTGATGCACAGCTGCTGAGATGGACCTTCATGCAGAGACAGCCTGGGGTCCAGGGAGCAAAGTAACAATTTTTGTAGTGCTCCCCTTCAGACTGACCTACCCATCACTGTGGCTTCCCTCTGATGGTATCCCTTTTCATTTCTAGGGATGTTAAAGCTGCGAGTACAGCCAGATTTGGGAGGATGGGAGCCCGGTATATATATATATTTTTTTTTTTTTTTAAACAAGGATCAGATTTGCTAGAACATGCCTATCAGCATTGTGCTGCGTGCTGTTGAAGCCTGCTCCTTGCTTGTGAGAAGCGGTTGAGTTGATGACGGCGAAGGAGAAGCTGAGGGCACAGAGCACATGTTATGTCCCCAGGTGTGTCTTTCCCAGTAGC
The DNA here is from genome assembly GCA_013399715.1 of Alectura lathami. Classification (NCBI taxonomy): domain Eukaryota; kingdom Metazoa; phylum Chordata; class Aves; order Galliformes; family Megapodiidae; genus Alectura; species Alectura lathami. The sequence continues at coordinate 28,315 of VXAV01004809.1, forward strand.
GCGTAAGTCTGGTGTCTGCTAGTGCAGCAGCTGGGGTTAGATTTGTTAGGATGGTTTTGCAGGGTTTGTTAGAGGGAGTTCTGTGATACCTGGCTTGTGGTAGCCTAAAGCTACTGCTGGGGCAGGCAGTTTTGAATGTAACATGCAATATACAAAATCTGTTTCATTACTGCTTTTATTCATATCAATGTACTGCAGCGTCAGTGACTGCAACGTCAGCTGTCCTTGTTTAGAGGCATTAAAGGTCTGAATCTCATAAACACTGCCAACGAGTGTGAAGACCATCCAACACCCATTGTTCTGTGCTGCAGTTTGCCCGGCTGTTTTCACGCTGACGGAGCAACTACAGCTGTATCAGAGCAGGTTAGGTGATGGCAGCGCCCAGTACAGTTTGGAGGTTGTTAACATTTCTCAGAGTTAGCTGGGGGTGCTACCTGAGCTGACGCTGTGCACAGCTTTTTCTTTGCTATTCTGTCTTGGGTTTAAGGTGAAATAAGCTTAGAAGCTGCTGCTTGTGAGTTAATCAGTCGGACACTTGGAGAAAAAAAATGTGATGTATTTGAGTCTACTGTATTGGTACAGATGGGAAATACTGCACCCACAGAGCCGAGTGTCAGAGGAGATGAGCTGCATGGGAGCAGCCAGAGGAGGGTGAAGGTGCTGCAGCGCTGAGTAGCAGAGCCTGAGCAAACAGAGACGGTCTCAAAGCACAGCCACTCTTCACGCCTAACGTGTGCTCAGTTTTCCGGCTGGCAGTAGGCCTGCTGAGATGAACAGAACTACTTCTAAGTTAAGGGTGTCCACAAGTACTGGAAGTACAACCTAGTCCTTGCTGTAAACTTGAAGGACATTAACTCCAGCACTGTGCAGTTGGTATAATTTTTGGTGAGATTAGCATGTAAATTAAGAATGGCAGTAGAAGGAAACAAGGCATAAATGGCTGGGAAAAGGGAGATGGAATATGCAGAGCGGTAACATCCCGAATGCCATGAGTCAGATATAGAGACCTCTTGATGCTGCTAAATTTGTGCTCTGGGAAGCTGCACTTTTAACCCTCACTGTTAGAAAACATAGCCTTCTAACTCCTAGTTAACTGTTTTGATTTAGTATCAACTGTTTTTCTTTAGAAATAACAAATGCAGAGACTGGAGTATTTATGTTGTCATCTTTGCAAAGTGTTTGTTTTGTTAGAAGATGAATGCCGAGAAACTTTGCATTTATATTAAATACATTCCAACAGTGCAGTGTTTGTTGAAGTATGACCGAATATTGGCCTGTTTTAGTTTGTAAAATGTTATTCAGTCCTTATAGTTGGCACCCAGAATGATGTATTACGTCATGATATTTGCTCCTGCTTGAGGCTGCAGTGCCTTGTAGGTCTGGGATAAAACAGTGTGGTACTACTCCCAGTGAAACTTGTCTTCCTTGAAAAGTTGGTTTAAATGACTTTGTTCCATTTTTACATGCATTTTATTTAATTGCATTTTTTTGCAATTAATTTCATTAACACAGTTACAAGGAGGACATGGCTGATAGGTTGTCATCTGTTCGGCAGCTCGCTCCTGTTTTCAAGTGAGAATCGAGATTTCTGAGGCTTTGCTATCCTCAGATTGTTGTGTGTGCCCCTAAATAACCAGAACACTAAAACCTGCCAGCTCAGTTTTCATGTGTTTTAGATTATGCATCATTATAGACATGAATTAATCCAGTCTTCGTATGTCAAAAAGGAAGAGAAAATTTTGATTCCTGACAGATGCAGAACTGTAACAGTAACTGTGCTTAGCAGGTGTGTTGATGAGGTGTAAAAATGATTCTTGAAGGTGCCATCCCATGCCATCCCATGCCATCCCATGCCATCCCATGCCATCCCATGCCATCCCATGCCATCCCATGCCATCCCATGCCATCCCATGCCATCCCATGCCATCCCATGCAATGCATTTATGTTCAGCTCATGCAAGGTGGTTGTTTTCTTGCTTGTGAAACAAACAAACAAGAAACCAAACATTTTTAGTATAGTTTAAATGAGGTATGCACCTCCTACCCCCCACTCCCAAGGTTTGTAAGAAGACATTTTTTTAAAAATGGCTCTACGTGTTTATTTATGATGATTTCTTCAAACAGTGTCTTTAAGTACCTGCACCATTGGGTTCTCTTGCTGAATTTGGTATCCTTGAAACTGGTGATGTTGCCACAGGGTTCATCTGTCATAAGATGCAAAAGTTCCAAAAAAGTAAACCTATCCAAGCACGTGGCTTCTGCAGGCCTCTTGTTTTTACAGTTTGCCGGTTACTGCAGAACCATTTTTCTTCCATTTGGACATTTGCAGATTAGTTGCATTTTAAGCATTTGTTTAGTTTAAAATGGCTTTCTATCTTCACATTTACTTCTGTTTATTTTTCTTAAATCCTAACACTTGTTTCCATTTTCAGTGAGGTAGAGCGCTCCTTAAAACTCAGTTTGAAAGTATTTTTGCAAGGACAAGTAAAGGACCAAGTTTAATGAAAACTTATGAGAAACATCCTGCTATTTTTGATTGTGTTTGCAGATGAACAAAGACCAGAAATACTGTTGCCATAGTAAACACATGCCATTTGTTAAATACTTGTTTGAATAGGATTAAAGATGTTTTGTCAGGAGCTCTTGGGTCTGCTCGTGTTGTTTTTTGTAGGTCTTTCATGGGAAACTGTCAGAAGGCTGAGGGTGAGCCCATGCCGTGGTATTTAGATGTAGGCAATTATAGGTCTGTCAGCTTCTCGTCAGTCTCCGGCAGAATAATGCAACAGCTGAAACCACGTTCAATTAATGAAGAGTTAAAACGTGCTGGTACAAGTGCTGCGCCGTGTGCTGTCACGGACTGTATTTGCAGAACTGAGTCAGTAAATGCGGTCACTGGATTTTGCTGCCAAAATGGTTAATATGTAGTAACAGTAGTAGTCATACTAGCTGGGTATAACTGGGTTATGGCAGGGTTATGTGTCACTTGGTTCTGTCTGATACTTTAAGAAATGAAATCAATACATTATAAATGTAGCAGACATTAAATATTCCTGGTTGGCCAAGGAGCTCCTAAAATGCAGCCATGCCTTGTGGATCATTGTCTGTTTTTCAGCGGGATTCTGTAGGGATTCTGAGTATCTGTAAGGACTGTTGCTCGTCTGTGCCGGGTTCACTGCCGTTAGCTTTTTCAGATGGCAAAGATTGCTGGGGTGTTAATGAAAGAAAAGGTCTGCTTGGTGCCAGCATGTGACCACTTGGCAAACTGTACCCAAGAAAACAACTCCATGTTAGGGGCTGAATTCAAACTCGTCCACTTACGAACAAGAAAGATAACCTTTTCTTTTAATTTTGTTAAATGTGGAAGTGTCTCAGCAAGCATTGACTACAAATGCCGTGGAGGTTATAATGCTAATCTGTGTTCCTTCGGTGATAATAGGAATGTAATAGGCCAGCGTGATCCACTCTGCCTGCCTGTGAAACAGAAGCGGGCTATTGAGAAGGTGCATTCTTGGGTTTAGTTACTCAGTAGATGATTTAACAGGGGTTACAAGAGCAGCTTTTCAATCAGGACTGACCTTTTTCCAAGCAATATATTTAGTACTGCTATGTCTGTTGGACCTGAAATAGTAAGGCCCAGGGTAGGGGAAATGTGCTAGATAGGTCACGGTAGATGATCTGTATGTCTCTGCTGATGTTCTGTTAAATATTTGTGTTTCTGATGGTTCATTTTTTAATAGGGTTGCAGCACTGACCTATCTGTCTCTCTTCCTTTCAGATTTCTTCTGTTCCTGAATTAAAGGAACCATCCAAATATTGCCATTTCATGGAAGTGACATACCGGTGAATTAGTCCCGGTTCCCTCAAGGGTTGTAAAATGGAGCCAATAACATTCAAAGCTAAGAAATATCAAGCAACTAGTGATTTCTCAGCAAGCTTCAGCCTCCAGCTTGTTGGCTCCATGCCTGTGCATTCCCTAACCACCATGTCCATGCTGCCTTGGATTGTGGCAGAGATCCGGGCACTCAGTACTGCAAAGTCTTCCAAAGAAGAACCTGGCCTCAGCCAAATCCGGCTTGACATTTCCCCCACGAGTTTGCGATGTGAACCAGACACAGGGAAAATCCAGCAGTGGGATCCTCTGATTTGTTCCAGTTTGTTTGAATACAAGCCACATCATGTCCACAAACTGATTCACAACAGCCACGATCCAAGCTCCTTTGCCTGCCTGATAAAGGATGGAGCAGCAAATCAGCAAAGTATCTGCTATGTGTTCAAGGCTGATGATCAAACAAAAGTAAGTAATTTTTTTAAAAAAGAAACAGCAAATCAAGCAGTACTCAGAATCACACTTAAAAATGTGTTCTTGTTCTATTACCAAGCACTTTACAGAGTATGCTGTAAATGTGGAGGAGCTGACACTATTTCTAAAACAGAGTTGCCTTGGTGCTGTTTGAGACTTCCCATCACAGTGTAAGATCTCAAGGTTGCATTTGGAATTGAAATTCTTATCTCTCTAAAACTCACCAATATCCTTCACTTCATTTGATGTTAATGGTTCTGGACTGCTCAGTATGCGGAGTGAAAGGTGTGTAAATCTCCTACAGGATCAGAGCCTGAGTTTTGTTGGCTTAGAAGGCACTCTAGTTTGGGGTATGGGCTGAAATGTTGACCCTTGAGTCAATGAGAATTTTTCTGTTGATGTCACTGGGGCTAGAATTTCACCCCTGAGTCATTGTGATCTTTATCTAACCCTATGGTCGGACCTCTCCAATTTCTATTTTCCTGAGCTGAGACCTGTGCTTCTGGGAAAGAAGGGTACCTTCCTTCTCACAAGAAGGGATGGGCTGGAGCCTCAACACGTAGCACACCTTGAGCCACAGGTTGCTATGGAAGCCTCTTCCCAGCTCTGTCATCCACGTGGTGTCAGGAAACAGAGGAGAGGCCACAGCACAGCGCCACAGACCTGTGACATAAGCTTGCTGCTGCATACCGCAAGGCAGGAGTTGCGTGTGGGTGAAACTTGTCTCGGTCTGCAGGCAAGCTGTGTCGTGCTGAAAAGGTAGCAGCATTAAAAACAGACAATTGCCACTTCTTCTTTTTGGGAGTAATATGAGATAGCAACTCCGAATGAGTGGTGTTGAGCACAAGGCTGTTGTGATGGGCTGATCTGCTGCACGCAAAATAGTGACATGTCCTTCACCTCTTGAATGACTCTAGTGCTGATACTGGAAAACAGCGTCTTGCTGCATGCTGCTTGCTTGCCTCAGATGTCCTGCTGAAGTGCCCTGGAGGTATTATGTGAGTGCACACTGCACATGGGATTTATGCCAACTTGCCCAACAGTGAAACGTTGTACAGTTCCAAATCCATGGTCTCAAGCTTAGAGTTCAAAACGTATGGAAACAGCTTTAGTTAAATCCCCCTATATAAAAAAGCAGTTCCAGTAAATTAGAAGGCAAATACGTTGTAAATCATAAGCATTCAATTAAGAAATCTTGTCAAGTTAGAATGTAGAACGCCAAACATATATATGAGATAGAAGAAATAAAGAATAGATCTTTTGGGACTTGGTATCGAATAGAAGCCCATAAATGCATTTTGCAGTTTGTGTGTGCACTTCATTCTGTGGCTTGTGGTTTTACAGGACTATGGCTAGTATGCAAAGCCAGTCACTTCCAATACATTTTCTGTTGCAGCAAAAGATTGGAAAAAACAAGTACTTTTTCCTCATGTTTGCTCAAATTCCTAGACCTGTTTGAAATCAAAGAGAACACCGTAAGTCTAGTTGAATTTGCAGCTATCTACATGTTTTTGAAGACAACCCCCTGAATTTTTGGATGCTTTTTGAAGTTTTGTAACTCCAGACTCACACAGCCATCTGTCCTTTCAAAAACTACCCTCCACCTCAGAAGGAAATTCAGTTCTCATCTCCTAATTTGTCCTGATTGCCAAGGGGCTTTTCTTTTGACTCTTAGTGCAAGCTGGGTTCCTAATGAGGAAGCAAACACCTAATTAGCATTTGTGGACCTGTGTTTTGACAAGAGGATGATGGAAATGCCAAGTGTTCTTATCCCCAGAAGTGAAACCCTGCTTTTTAAACTGAAATTCAGTGTAATTTCTGATTAATCCAACTTTACGTAAGTTCCTTGTGCTTTGTAGGGCGCTGTTATTCTGCCCTGTGCATTGTCATGTAATGCCTTGTAGCTAATTGGTGTTTGTGCATTTATGAAGAGAAGCGAGCTGATGCTATCTTTTTAGCAGATACCCAGCTTGAAAGGATAGGTAGGAGTGTGCTGTAAACCTTTGTTGCAAATTGAGGGAGCTGTTAGGAGTGAGTTGGGACAAAGGATTTAGCACTGTGTTGCTGCAGCTTATGTTCACTTTCAGAAGAAAGAATTATAGAAACAGGACCTTTGCAGCCTGCGCGACTCAGCGGACACCTGTGCTGGCACTCTGCTCCTGAGTTCTCGCAGCATCTCCTCTGAAGAGTCAATAGCAATCTTACAGATTTAGACTACATTGTCAGGGTCATATACCCCTTGGAGCCCAAGATGGACGAAAAATGTTGAACATTTCGTTTTGCATTGTTTGCTTCAGGTCTGTAAAAGAGACACAGTAGGCCAGATAGGTTTGGTCACAGAATTTACATGCTGATAGCAATTCCTTATCCAGTGATCTTGAACATCTAAACTTCTGTGATAATTGCACTCCATCTATTTCTTTTTGAAACAACAACAATTCAACAGGTTACTCATTATAATATTGTAAACTACAAGAGTCACAGTTCTTTGTATCTTCACAGGTAGATTTGTAGTAGGGCCATGTTTTACATGGAGTTCTCTACGTCAGGTCTGACTGTGGATTTGAGGTAGAAGGTAATTGTGGCTTTGCAAATAAGTTCTGAGTACATCCACACGTTCAGGTAGGTTGAATAAAAGAGGGCAGAAGGATGTCTGTAGGAGAAGCAGACTAGGAAGGTCAAGATGAAAGCAGCTGAGTAGAAGACTGAACAGTGAAGGACTTTGAAGAGGAGGACACGAAACTTGAGCTTCATTCAGACAGAAATGCCACTGGAGGTGACAACATGCAGCAAACCAGGAATGTTCAGGCATTTAGCATGAGCATTGCAGGCTGACTGCAGTCCATTAGGTGCAGTTGTATGACTTTGGATATACTTACTGAGCCGGAGTACACGCTTGATTGATGAGAAGTTGTCTTACTATATGATAGGAAAGCGTTTTGTTAGTGGGAGATTATTTTTTTGCTGAGTAATACTTAGCTAAAATCTGGAATTGACGGAGCTGTGAGAGCATGTGATGTTTTTCCTGGATATGAATTCAGTGCTGTCAGGCTCATTGTTACTCCATTACCTACATGTCCTCTTTAGAGAAGACGTCAGCTGACAAGTAATTAAAACTAAATAAAGTCAGGATTCTTTGCTAGGAGTTCTTTGTGCTTCTTCTCTTCAGAAGTGAAAGAACAGGCAGTGCCCTATTGTGGGATTTGCCTGCAGCTCTGTAGGATCTTGTATAATTTTTTCCATTGTATCACCATGACATTGTATGGCTCACTTTCCGGGCTGATAAAGCAGTAAATAGGGAAGGAAAGCAGTAAATAGGGAAGGATGTAAGAAGTGTTTCTGGCAAACTGCTCCTCGGCACATTGTTTGAAAGCAGGCATATGCGTATAGGGACAATTCTGCTCCACTTAGTCCTAAAAGGATGGGTTTGCACTGCCTAGAGAGAGCTTCTTTTTATGAATTAGGGTTCCCATTTCAAAGCAGATCTGTTGTCTATGGTATTTGGACTCTTCCCTCCTTATTCATGCATAACCTCAGTAAATTTCCACTAGTTACAGTTAGTGAAGTTTTTCACACTTTCACGCTCATCATGTGAAGATGCTGATGGGGCCTCATGATTAAGTAATTTCTGCCTGATGATGAGGCTGAAGTGCTAATGCATATTCTTTGCAGATGTGCAGGAGTGGAGCTGGAATCAATTACATTGCCTGTGGGGAGCTTATGAAGGCTACAAATAGGTCATAGACGGAGATTATATATGCCGTGTTGAGTAATGGTGATGGGAGCTGAAGAAAAATTATCCCTCCAGTAAATCTGGGCTTGCAGAACAGTACCTTCATCAGAAGAACATATTGTTAAAGAGCTTGGCCAGAGTGCCTGGGTGCTATATGCATGTGATGGCCTAAAGGAAAATGTACATGCTACCAGCCTGTGTACCTTCTCAGTGACCTAAGGTCTGAAATTGGCCTAAGTCCTACAGGAATGTGATGCTGTTGGCATCATTGTTGTGAAAAACTGTTTATATTTAAAATTACTGGCATTTTTGTTGTACATTTGGGATGTGGTGGTTTGAAAGATAACGGTGTTTAGAACTGTGGGTGAGGTGTGCTGTTTTCTTCATCAATTTATTGTCCACAAACACAGCTCCACTGTGCTTCCATGTGACACCTTGCAGAGCTCTTCATTCACTCCGAGGAATGAAAGAGATGGATCATGAGAAGCTAATGGCATATTGTCACAGGATCTCCAACAGACACAGAGCAGGCAAAATGTCACAGAGGAAGAGTAATTTCTGTTCTTATTTTCAGCTCAGAACAGTATTTCTGTGTCCCATTATGCTGATCTTTCTTTAGCGTATCAAATGATTTACTTTTCTGAAGTATGCTTAATCTTAATTGATACATGTTTTGGCTGGCAAGTGGAATAGTGGTCACTGTAATTTATGGGCCAGTTTAGCTTTAAGGCAGGTTAAGTCTGTACTGACCTGTATTTTATTTTTATATTTATTGTAAATAAAGAGTAACAGTTCTAATCTTAATGATTTCATGGAGGTCTGAGGTGAAGAAGGCATTCAGCACCTCAGCCTTTTCCGTGTCTTGTGTCACCAGCGCTGCTGCCCGTATCAGCAGCAGGCCCACATTTTCCCTAGTCTTTTTTGTCACCCGTGTATTTAGGAAGCCTTTCATGGTGCCTGTGACATCGCTGTCTGGACACAAGTGCAGGTGGGTTTTGGCCTTCCTGGCAGTGTCTTTGCATGCTTGAACAATTTCTCTGTATTCCTCCCTGGTTAGCTGTCCCTGCTTTCAACTTCTGTGTACTTCCTTTCTGGCTGAAATTTGCTGCAAACTCCTTGTTCAGCCGTGCTCTGGTGTTTTTACTTGACTTCTTGCCCGTCAGGCTGCTCTTAAGCCTTGGAGGAGCATCACAGGTCGTCTGTGAATATCAGTCTGCGTTCTTAGATTTTTGTTTGAAAGCTTTCATTTTTTTTTTTTTTCTTTTTCCCTTCTGCAATATGAACTGGAGATTTAGGAGGCTTTTGGGAGAGCCTAGAAACTTCAGCGTAATATCTGGTAAGAAGAAATATTCCTGTGAGATTAGCAATGATTGATAACTTGAGTATAAAGATATGTAAAAAGTTTGGTTCAGATTTTGAACAGGTTAAGCTTAGTTCTCTCTCTTCCTACAGTCTGCGTGCAAGTTGTCATAACAGCTTGTAATAGATGCTTGTGCTTACCAGAACTGTTAATGCTACAGTGGGAAAGTGCTGGATAGAACTGTTCTATTGTATAGAAAATACTGCTTGTGACTTAAGCAGGTCACAGATGCAGAAGATGTGCACAAGTCTGCTTGTTTCTTCTAAACGTTCATTCTGCAGCATCATAAATCAGGGAGAGCTTTTGGCCCAGGAACTGGGCCTCTGTCAGCTGCAGGAGGGTTGCCATGAGAGGGACAATGCCAGTGTGGGCGCAGGGGAGTGGGGATCCCGGTCAAGTCCAAAGCCTGCTCTTCAAGTGGATGGCACCGTCTGCATCAGCCTCACTTGTGCCAAATCTATTCCATTGCAGAGATGAGATCTATCTCCTTACACCACAGCACTTGTTATAATGCACTTGCCCTACTGTTGAGCTATTTGGCTACAACAGTGATCTCTCCTTTTGTCTGTACTTTATTTTGTCCCACCAGCTGCTTTAATAGCTACTACTTCCTAAACAACCTTCACCTACTTCTATGAGGTACAATAGCTTATGTGCTTAAGTGGATCAGGCTGTATTACCTGGAATGCAGTACACTTTGTGGCATGTTGTTTGTGATCTGATTATGTCCTGGAGAAGTTGGTTTCAGATAATCAACACTTAGCTCTCCGTGAGGCTGCACAGAGCTGAAGTTGTGAGTGAACTTCGCATTATTCATCTATAAAAGGAATCGCAAAGGCCTTGTGAACTCCAGGGCAGTTGTTGTGAGGCTTAGTTTAGGATTCTTATGCAACTTGTTTTTACGTTAGACTCAAAGATAGGGCCTCAGTATCTCATTCTTAATACAGCCATTTCACTTTCTTAAATGAGTTCGTGCAAGATAATTTGAAAGACAGAGGTATTTTGTTTATTACTGTTTGATGAGTCTAGGGAGAATAAAGTCAGGTTCTTCTTTTGAAACAAACATAAAGCTCCACTGAAACAGAACAGAGCAGCTGGCCTTACTTCAGTGCAGCTGGAAGCTTAGTGTGGCTGTTTTCACCCTCATATTCACATGCACCTTTTTTTTTCTTCTTTTTTTTTTTTCCCTTTCTGATGAAATTTTCTTAGTTGCAAAGTGCTAGTGCTTTTTTGTTTAGGATGTCTCTCCCATCTCCCAGATGCTAACTGGAAAAATGCATGTAAAAAACAGAAGGGGAAAAAAAAAAACTGAGGAAGAATGAAATGCATACCTGTGCACATATATAGTCTGGTATATAAAGTAGGTCTAAGTTCAGCTCTGTGAATCTTAACAGAGTATCATGTGTAATGCGACAGCCAGCTATGTGCTGGCCCCTCTCGCACAGTAAACAGACTTTACACTCACCCTGAGCCCAGAGCATAACTTTGTCGGGAGCCAGCTGAGCCAGTTCAGTGCCTGGGGTCTGTTCAAAGGATTTGTGTATGTGAACTCGCTCTGCTTTCAGGGGCCTTGACAGCCAGTGACCCTGTCCCAAGCAGTAATATCCCAGACCTTTATGATGCCTTGTCAAAATCCGGAGGGACTTGCGACATTCCTGGCTCAGCTAAGTTCTCCTATGTTCACCCCCATTTTGTAGGAAACATGGTATGATTTCTCTCAACCTCCACTTCTGACTGCCACATGGAGGAAGTCATTTGTGCAATACCATTGTCATTTCCTGGCTTACAGTCAGAGATAATGTCTTAATAAGGAAGATGAAATTAATCAAATGGTTTGTTAGAGAGATGCCTGCTCCCACTTTTACAGTGGCAGCAACATATAACGTTATATTTTACTGTGAATTCTTCAATCTACTAAATCATATGAAATTTTCTGCTACAGACTGACTACTAGGAACTCTTAATGTAATTTCAACAGTACAGTGTTCTGTATCAGATGACTTTGCTAGAGTATTTTTCAACTTAAACATGTTGGAAGTATCTATGTGTCATTTGATCTGTCCCATGCGCTTCATTTTAGCTGAGATTATTAATTGTTCCTTTACTTTTTCTCTTGGGGATTATAACAGAAATACAAAACAGTGGAACTGAGGCTAAAAAAAATCTCTAACAGATCTGTGATGGCTTCCCTTCTGACTGCTAACCATTCCTTTTGTTACAGGGTCTGACACTGGTAGTTCATAAAGTCCAATACAGGTAGTAGGAGCTGTAGGCCATAATATCTAAGCATCCTTGAGGGTTGCAGTGAAGTTTCCTTCAGAAACTTCCTCTTCATTTAGAGGAGAACTATTGTCTCTGTTTTACAGACTGACAAATGGGACACAGAGACGCTGAGACTAAAAATGGCTCCGACAGGGCAGTACTTGTAACTCATGTATGAGCTCTTTTGTTTACACTGAAGTTTTTCATCAGTGAGAGTCTCTAGATGTGCAGAGTTAGTGGGAATGCCCAGAACAAATTCTGACTTGGAAGGATTGTGGTTCAGCACTGGTCGTACCTCTGCTTAGGAAGAGGGAGACTGAGCTTGTTCCCTCCTGTAGTGCCAGTGGGTGAAAACATGTAACCAGAATTAACAGAAATTGCAATAGCGCTGAGAGTTTGAACTTGGTCTTCTAAATCGTAGGGTAAGTCCTACATACCCTTTTTATTTCTCTTTGTAAGTCAGTACTGAGCTAGTGCAACACTAACATTGCTTTCTGCTTCAAACCACCTCAGTGCACCTTGTTAGGTCACCGTAAGTGTTTTGTCAGATTCCAGGCTGACACAAATTTAGAAACTGAAGTGAGAGCATAAAGTTATCTGGGGCAGGGTTTTCCTAGTAGTGTCCCAAGCAGACAGTGGGAATAAAGCGCAGCACCAGAAGTACTCCAAAGGATGGAGTTGTGCAGCAGGAACCATGATGTTGTTACTTTTTATGGTGATCTTGAAGATCACCATAAGGTGCAGGTGCATAGGAAGACTTGCAGCCTTTCTTAACCTCTGTACAGGTAACACAGAGGCCCTCGGCTCTGACAGAATCACAGGCCTTGAAGTTTGTCCTGCCAGCACTATGTGGGAGGAAATTACTGTGTGCCAGCCCAGTGAGCCCTAAGATGGAGTAGGCTTGCTCTAAGAGGAGAAAACCCTTGGTTTGCTGAGGTCTCTGACAGGCTGAACTCAAAGGATTATAGTAAATGGGGTTACATCAGGCTGGTGGCCAGTCACTAGTGGGGATCCGAAGGGCACCATTTTAGGACAGATTCTCTTCCATGTTGTCATCAATGACTTGGATACAGGACTTGAAGGTATACTAAGTTTCTAGATGACACTAAATTGGGAGGAGCTGTTGACTCCCTCAAGGACAGAGGAGCCTTGCCGAGAGATCTTGACAAACTAGAGGGCTAGGCAATCACCAGCTGCATGAAATTTAACAAGCGTTGGATTTTGCAGCTGGGGCAACCCTGAATATATGTACAGACTGAGGAACGAGAGACTGGAGAGCAGCCCCACAGAAAGGGAAGCTGACAGCAAGCTGAACATGAGGCAGCAGTGTGCCATGGCAGCCTAAAGGGCCAGCCATACCCTGGGGTGCACCAGGCCCAGCACGGCCAGCCGGGCGAGGGAAGGGATTGTCCCGCTCTGCTCTGCCTGGTGCAGCCTCACCTCGAGCACTGGGTGCAGGTTTTGGTGCCACAATGTAGGAAGGACGTAAAGCTACTGGAGAGTGCCCTAAGGAGGGCTACAAATATGGTGAAGGGTCTAGAGGGCAAGATGTATGAGGAGCAGCTGAGGTCCCTTGGTTTGTTCAGCCCAGAGCAGAGGACGCTGAGGGGAGGCCTCACGGCAGCCTACAGCTCCCTCACAAGGGAGCGGAGGGGCAGGCGCTGAGCTCTGCTCTCTGGGGACAGCGACAGGACCCGAGGGAACGGCATGGAGCTGCGTCAGGGGAGGGTCAGGCTGGGGGTTAGGAAAAGGTTCTGCACCAGAGGGTGATGGGCATGGCACAGTCTCCCCAGGGCAGTGGGCATGGCCCCAAACTGCTGGAGTTCAAGGAGCATTTTGGACACCGCTGTCAGACACAGGGTTTGGGTTTGGGGTGGTCCTGTGTGGGGCCAGGAGCTGGACCCTGTGTGGGTCCCTCAGGTTACTCTGTGATTCTATGAACTGTCTTTTTACAGGCTTGTCTCTGCTGCTGTTTTGATGATGAGAATTGAGAGCTTTAAGTACACTTCCATGATTTACACCTGTCTTAAAATTACAAGTGAATGTGCCTCTTGAGGTGTTATAAAGACTGTCATGTGACAATTTTGTCAGTTTTATGGCTTTAACCTCATTCTGGCAATAGCTTAGTGGTACTCATCCCGTGCTTGATTTATTGTATTTTCTCAACCAGAATATTTTTTTTCCTGCTTTGCTGAGCAATACCATTACCAAGAAATAAATTAACTCTCTGTGACCAACTTCCAATACTTTGCAAGAGTCACGGTGATGCTGTGGTATTCAAATTTGATTGAAAATCTTGACAATAACTTAGTGTAGAAGATGAATTTGAAAATTTGATGGCTTTTAAATCCACACTGTTCTCAAAGAACAGTATAGGTCTTCGAGCTGAGGGGCTATGTGTATCCATGTATTACCCCAGCATGACATGTTATGTTTTCCAGCTTCACAAGTACTAACAATAACAAAATAGTAACAGTAAAGTTATTTAGCTCACCTTCCTGTCATGTAGGAAGTCTGCCTGCTGCAAAGGTGTTGGATGCATTATGCACAAAATGCAAGCAGTAGTGCAAGCCTAGTGAAACCTACAGCTTCAAACCAGGCGACAGCCAGCAAAAAGCTCTGGGCAAACAAATACAGTGTGAGCTGTGCCTGAGCAGAAGAAAGAGGATGGGTCTAGAAACCCAGGTTGCATATACAGAATTAAGAGTTCAGAAATTACTGTTTGATTCATACCATCATTGAATATTAGTCTGAACTCATGATACCACAAAAAGGAATAAATAATCATAAAGTAACTCCATTGTATTTCCTGTAGTTACCCATTGCTGTGGCTTATTAAAGTAATTTTAAGAATGGAGGACATTATGCCTTATTATGCCTATGCATTATTCCTCATGGAATGCCAAATGACGGTCTGAAAATCTGTGTTCAGAAGACAGTTGTTATTTTCCATGTAATTAATTAATGCTCATAGGGAACATTATGTACAGTCTTAATGTTTTAAAATCAATTCTGTGGTACACAGTCCAGTGATAGTTCTATGCAATTTAAAGCCAGAAAGTATATTTTAGAGGGGAAACCAGAGCTGCTTTAGCAAAGAACAGTTTGCATAAAAAGTCAGTCTTGTTCTATATAGTTTTAGTTTTCATGGCACACAGTACTGTAACAGATGGAGGACAATGTCATTGGGTTAGTGAAAGATAACATTTTTAAACATGTGGGGAGATTGCTTTTTCAAATACATGAAAAAGCAATCTCCCATGTCTGTCTTGTAGGTTAATGCCATCTATCCAGACAGACTCTTGCATAAATTAGGTTGTAGGACTGGGCCCTGTGTCAGTGGTCTTTCCTCAAGACTAGTTAAAACACTAGCTTTTGATGTTCTATGCTGTACAAGTTTCTCCAGAAATCTTGGGCTTTAGCTCACTAGGAGATACTTTAACATGTGCTTTCATATTCATGCTATTTTTTTTCAGATTCTTTAATGGCCCTAATGGATAAATCAGAGCCATACATTTTAAAATACAAAAATGCCAATTAATAAATAATGGTGCTGAGCAAATCACCTTCCTAAAATAATTTCTTATCTTTCCATGCAATCGCTTTTCACTGAGTTTTGCCTGCATGAAGCTGACATTTACACTGTGCCCTCAGGGTCATGAGATGTGGGCTCTTTGACTGTGGCGGAGCAGAAAACCAAAGCAGAGGAGACATACATAACTGCTGTATTTACTTTAGCAGCGCAATCTCCCATCCTGTTATATGTCAAAGTGAATAATGGTAACAAATCGCTGTCGTAAAATCAGTGCTTTCCCTTGCCTGGTAGAGACACAGTTGTTCTATATTTCTGTTATTTTACCCTCTCTATGGACGTCAAGTTATGGGAAGGGCTGTGGGAAATATTTTCCTAAAGAATGGTTTGTGTGACTGGACAAATACCAGCTTAAGGGGATGTATGTGTCTGCCCTAAAGGTTGAGCATCGACGATCTGATACAAGGATTGCGTGGATAATGCCAGTTCATACTGGGTTTGTCCTTTGTATGAAATACTGATTGATGCTTGCATCTCCTTTCTTTCCCACCCTCCCCCCACTTTTCCCAGTGACAGTGATTGAGATGTATTGCTGGCCATAAAAACAGCTCTCTGCGGACTCCTCTTGCAGGAGGCTGAGTTTAATCCTTCTGTATAATTAACTGAATGCTTCAGTTTCCAAGCCTCTTGTTTCAGCCTCAACAAACAAACAAACAATCTGGTTTCACACATGCATAATGAGCAGAAGGTGCTTAAAAAAATTATTATTTGCGATCCTGATGTAGTGTGACTTGTTGGGTTGCTTTGTTTCTGATATCTGTGCTTGTCATCGTAATGTACTGGACTTCCACAGTGAGGGAGAATAGGAGATGAAATTCATAACTTGCTAATATGAGATTTCTGTAGGCCAAATACAGCAGAAATGCATAACATTAGTATTAGCTTTCAAATAATATCTGGTGGTATATTTTACACCTGAGCCTGTGGAGGTGTTTCTTTGAGAGCCTAAAAAGTAAACCATATGTGAGCCTTACTTCTGCATTTTTGATGCTGAAAATATGTGCTTTAAGTTCAAGCTAATTCCATTAAAAATAACAAATACTTGGTTTCTGTAGTTATTTCTCTTAGAAAGTTTTTTAATGAGGAATAACCACTTTCAAAACCAGATAAAACTCACTCTGCAGACTCATCATGGCTTAAGCCGAGGTGTTTAAGTGCCACTTAGTGGCTGTCCCAAGCAAATGTAAGCTGCTGTGCTAGCTGCGACGGTTTCACCTCTCCTGCTTTTCCTTCCTACCAGCAGGGGAATTCCTTGCCTTATCTTTGAGATACTGATGGCTTAATCTAAGACTGGGTGAAATCAATCAAAAGTCCCTGGGTGGGCTTTAGATACGAATTCCAATGCCGTGATTCCCATTTTTCTTTTTTTTTTTTTTTTTCCAAATTGTCGTTTTGAAGTTCTGTTTAGGCTCTCCTTGTGACTTCTTTTTTGGCAATAAATACTTATAAAAGTATTGAAACAAGCTGTTATTTTCATGTGTGATGAGCTAGCAGAGGAACTTATAGCAAGTGAAGGTACAGCCTCTAGAACTGAAATACTGGACCCCCTGGAGTTGCTAAGAAAATATTGTTTATTCTTCAGTACTAAAATTAGAAAATAAGACACATGCTTCATGGAGCTTAGTATTTTGCATTAGCTGATATGCTAGAATGTCTCGATTCTCTTCAGTAGGACATCTGATGGATGTAAAAACATTAGCTCTGTCGTATTCTGAGCTTGATATAGCGCACTTGTGTCTGGATACGTGGTCCTTGGGACCAAAGTGTGTCTCACAAAAACTTGCAGGACTTCAGAGTATTATTTACATGCAAGTTACTAACTCCATAATGAACTAGTTACATCCAGAGGGTAGCAAACTTCAGAGTGCATACGTTGGTTGTGTGCACACTTCCTTTTTGTTGGTGGGGCGTTTTCTGTGGCCACTCTGCAGGTAGGCCATGTACTGTAGAAGTCATGCTTCCAGTTCTCCTTTAAAATGAAGTCTTTTTCATTTGTTTCAGTGCAAGCATTACAGTGTTTGTGTTTTAACAGAGTATCCATACGCAAGCTGTTTTTGCAAGAGTCAGAAATGTTCCCAGGAACATGGAGCAAAGAAAACAGGAGCCAGTCTCAAGTGGAGTTCAATCCCAACTTGGTTGTGAATGAAATCAAAGCAGGTGTATGGGAGCTGACATTATGGATATGCAATGAAAGAATGTAATATATTTATTAGATTTTGTAATAGATTTTTTAAATTCTTTGTTTGGCTTTAATATTACAGCTTTTTGCATGTTAGAAACAAACTGAGAAAATGAATTTAAGCTAGCCTAAATTTAATTCATTAACCAGTTATGGTTGAAACCAACGGGAGACAGAATTTATTATATCCTGTGGCAGAAGACCCCGCTCAGATAACTTCTGAGGTTCAGAAATTAATTTGGGCCTGCGAATGCATTTCGATCTGTGAGCTTGGACTCATAGGCTGCAGCAGTAGCTGAACTCACCATGTTCCAAATCATATTGTGTCACTCTCCTCCTCCAGTTCATCCATGGTAGGCAGTCGTTGTTGGAAATGCGGGGCAAGAGTGTTTGAGTGAAGAGTCGAGCTGTCCAGCACATCCATCCAGCTGTGTGCCGTTTTTTTCTGGAACATGAGAATTACGTGTTGGTGCTGGTAATTCACAGGAGGGAGGAAATGGTAGAATCAGGACTTAATTATTTTATTGTAGCCTTATTTATTTGTTTCAGTAGGGTACCACACATCCAGTAATGTTCTGAGCTTTATTCCTGAAAACATGTACACATTTCCTTAATTTTACCTCCTCCAGGAGTCTTGCGGCAGACGTCCTAGCATTCACATTCATGGGAAATGGTTACAGTGCCCTGCACCGAGCAACTCTGCTCAGTCCCTGTGGATTCATGGTTTGGGAGAGCTGATTCAGCGCCTTGAGGCTCCCATTGTTCCCGCAAAGGAGCGGAAGTGCAGTCAGCACATGTGGCAGAAATGTGCAGCCCTGTCTTACAGCAACATCCCTTTGAAGTGCTTCAGCTTTATCAAAACCACAAAAGATCAACAAGGATAAGTCCTGTTACTGTGTTTCATGTCTCTGCGTTGTGTGTTATATTTCACAAACGATTTCCAACCCGTTTTTAGCAGTCTGGCAGAACTGGCTTAGAGTAACTACATGTGGAATGCAGCTTGTCATGAAACCTGGAACTGCAACCTTCTGGATGAGAAGTTAGCTGAATAGCGGGAAGAGTGTTTATTCAGATTGGCAGAGACAGCATTTGAATCCTGGTTTTAAAGATGTTTTACTGCTGTTTTGTGGCTTTGCTATTATTGAGCAGCAGTATGGCTTAGGCAAAACTGTATAAAATCGGACCAAAGAGCCCACATCATTGCCTAAGGTACACTTCGTAGGTTAATGAGCCTTGAAAAGAGGGTGGGAAGGGGAGAAATAAGAAACTATAAATGAAAAGTGTCTGTGAGGGAACACTGCTGATACAATTTTCCATGCTATTTTCATGATACAAATTTCCATGAGATAGAAGGAACATGACAGCACAACACAGCAAAAGAAACATTGCAGATCTGTGTGCAACATTCAAGATTACCATACGTGCAAGTCCTGATAGGAGGAAGTTTCCAGTGGTGTTCCGAATTCCGCACGACACAGGAAATTTCTGGGCAGGACTGTGCTGCAACGTGTAACCAGAGGAAGGGCTGGCGACGGGCAGGGGCGCGGGGCGTGGGCCGGGCTGTGCTGCGCGCTGGTGGGCGGCTGCGGGACCGAGCCTGCGGCACTTCTCGCCAGGGTCCTGTCCAGGCTGATGACATGAGGGCAACGCTGCAGAAACTGAAGTTTCTTCAGCTGGATTCTGGAAAAGAACCGGACACTATGGTATTTGATTCCTCTTTTTGTTATCTGCGTTTAAGGTGCATAAGGATATAGTGGCAATCTAGTCTGTGACTTAATGGGGCAGGACTGGATCCTTTCCAGATGAATAGCTTTCATACCCGCATGCTTAGAGTGTGTAAATTGCAGTGGCTCCACTGATTGTAGGTGAGTTCTGGACCCTACACCTGCTGAGACATAAACCCGAACTAACAGCCTTACTGTTATTTCCTAGCAACAACAACAACAAAAGAATGATATTTTATGAGGGAAAAAAGTTGGTAGTGCTCAAAGTTTCATTCTAGGTGCTGGTTTTTTACTACTTCTGTTTATTGTGAAATGGATGTTGCTTTAGAATATCTCAACTACAGTAAAATTCCAGTGGGTATTGTGTACTGTCTATGTGGATTGCTGCAGAATTCAGTTACGAGAAATCAGTGTGATCTTTGCATATACTAGAGTTGTTAGATTTATTAAGTTATTAATTTATGTTGTGGGGAACTGAGAACTATTTAACTTTTCATGCCTTTTCATACTATAGAATTCAATATACTTTCCTGGTCTCCTACTGCTGCAAATGAAGTGCACAAAATATGTCGTTTTCTGTTCAGTCCATTTTTTCTTCACACTTCCTAGGCTATTTTTTACCACTTAACTTGTCCATTATTAGAAATAGAAGCATGTAGTATTTACATGTATTTTCCAGTGTGAGATAGCGCTTCTACACAAAGGAAATGAGACATATTTTCAAATGAAGTGCCTGTCTGCCTGTCTGAGTAACTTGGCTTAACCATTTAAGTGTCAGGATCAAAGCACACTTTAAGTATAGCCTTTAGTTAATAGCATTTCAGAAAAGAGTTCCTAAACTTTGAAAGGTTTTTTTTTTTTTTTTTTTTCCTCCAGAGACATCTCAGTGGCTGCTGTGAGGAAGCAGTGGGAGGCTGGAGGAGAAGGGTGCAAAGTTCTTCCATGGCCATTTTTCTGATGTCAGGGGATGTTAATCCACATTTCATTGTCCCATCCTCACATCCCATTGCCAGGGATGGGATGGGTGTTAAAATAAGCAGTCTTGCGTTGTTGACATTTTATGGTTTATCCAGTCGTGTTAGGGGGTGTGTGCAGGTGCGCGTTGTCCCTCTGGCTGCTGCTGCTGCTCTCTCCCCAGAGCTTTCTCAGCATCCTGCAGAGCTCAGTTGGTTGTCATCTTAGTCACAGTAAGAACAAGAAATATTGGTCTCCAGGGAGAACTACAGAGGTGTCTAACTGTTTAGGCCACCATCAGGATCTCACTGATCTTAAGGGCTCCGCCTGTGTCTTTGTCATTGCAGGGCAGGAGCATCCCCGTTTGTTTTGAGCTCTGTTCTCTGCTCTTACAGTTTGCCATTTTGCTCTACCTGTGCCCCACTCATCCTGCTGTCAGAAAACCTGCCATTCTGAAGCAGGATGAATGCTTGGAACCTCTGATGCCTCTTTTGGCGATTTCCCACTGTGTGCAGAGTTTTCCCTGTTGCTCACTTGCCATGTTGTCCGTCTTGCCCCTAGCCATTCAGATAAAAGTGATATCTTCACAGGTCTGCCTGGACTTATCTGCAGGTTCAGGCTGCACGGTTTTTTTGCTCCTCTATAGAGATCCGACCGGTTGATGACAGCTGGCTCACCCAGCAGCGCGCATTTGATCACGGTCAGGTGCAAACATATGATCGTGCCTTAGCTGAATTAGTCAGAACCCATGGCAGAGTTCCTGATGGCTTCAGACTGTTTTTTGCTGTCTGTGGGAAGAGAAAAAATACTCAGTCCAGCATAAAGTTTGCCAGTCCAAAGTTTACTCAGCAGCGTGTTTGGAAGCATTTGAAGTGGCAGGATGGTTTCAGCCTTTTGCATCAGATGGCCTCAGCATTTATGAATGGCTGGATTGTGTTTATCCAACCCTAAAGCTGGATTGTGTTTATTGCTACACTGTTTGTGTATAGCCTTGCTCTCTTTCTTTCTCCATATATTGTTATCCCAGCATCCCAGCATTATCTCTGTACCTGGCTATCTTGGATACCTTTGGTATCCCTCATGTTTGTTTGTCAGATGCTGGACATCTCAGTGTCCCCTTTCCAGCTTGTCTTCGTGTAGCCAACTTCAGGTAGAGCTGAGGGTAGAGCCACTTTTCTCTGGGTTTAGATTCTCCATGCCATTAATTGTCTGGGGAAGAGGGGTCCCTTACGGGATGATGGCAGCATTTTCCCCAGTCCCTTGTTTGACAAAGGACTCCAAAACCTTTCTGCTCAGAACTTTCTGAATCAAATGCTAAGAGATGATCTGTTCCATTCAGGGTACCTGACTGATCAGCCCAGCATCTGCTGTCACCCAGAGCTGCCTTATAATAGTGCAGAAGAAAAGCAGTCCATTTTCTCTAGATAGACCTTTTTCAAGGGAGGGGGGGGAAAAAAAAAAAAGCCTCTTTTCCAAAACAGACCCATGAGGAAAAATCTTAAGATAATGGTAGCAACTAGGAAAGCTGCTTTAGCATTATAATGCATTATATCATTTCATCATCTCTCATAATCTTACTCTATTTCATCTGACCTTGCCTGCAGGACAGCATTTGTCGAAGGAGGATTTTGTTCCACATTCTGCTGAGCAGTGTGTGGCCCTGGGGCTCTTATTCTGTTCTCATACATGGTGTAGGACCACGGTTCCCTTCAGAAATCCCTCCTTCCTTCCTTTGATTCACTTGAATCAAGGCATTTTAGCAATTACCAATTTTGTAGCTGAACAGACAATCATATGGAAGCTAAAACCTGCAGAAGGGGCTGGAAAGGGTTCCACTGCTGAGGTCAGTGCCCAGAGCTCTGGCAAGGAATCGTTCTCTTCTCTCATTCTGCTACACAGGGAGAGGACTGCTTGTTATCTCTGGGCACTGGCCCAAAGTCTTGTGTTTTTCTTACTTGCTACTGGTTAGCAGATAGCCAAAACTCTGCAGTCTACGCTACTAACTGACTAACTGTACAAAAACTACCCAAAATATCGTCATTTCCCTTTTCACTGAGTATCTGAAAGTCATCAAGAAGTCATGCTGTTTTGTTCAGTGAGAGATGGATTTCATCTTCAGTGTGTACATGCAGGCAGAGAGCTCCTTTGCACTTTGCCTAAGGGGACAGCCACTGCCAGCCAGTTATCTTTCTGCTGGGGGCTGCTGCAGGTCTTGTTTGGTAAGGTTGGTTTTGGTCATAGGGTTAATCTTTTATTTTGCACTGTGAAAAGGGAATTTGTTGATAATTTATATAAAACAAGTAACAAAGCTCATTCTTTTCTTCACCACAGCATCTTTTCAGAAGCCAGCTGGTCAGGCTTGATCAAGTCTTTATATAGAGGAAGGTCTGTTCTCTACATTATTCTCTTCTTTCAGTGGATCCAGATGAATTGTTTGTCTTGTCTTACATTTTATGGAGGTTGCATGAAGTTGTGGAGTTTCCTTAAACAGGTGCCATTGTTTTGGCATCTTTTAATATAGCTGTACATTACAACCAAAATATGATTGATATTGAGAATTCATGTGACAAGCTATTGCAGTAATAACTTGTTTTTTACCCCTTTCCTTTGGCAAAGGAGAGACCATCTAGCCCACTACTTGGAATGGGAAGGGATGAGACAAGAGTCCAGGACATCCTAATGAACAGTTAGAACTAAGGAATGAAGGGTAAAAACTGCAGGTGTTTTAAGGAAAGGCCAAATAACAAATACTGGTAATTATTGGCAGGAATGTTCTTTTCTTGTATTTTTTCAACTGCATTTACAAAGACTTTGTGCAGCACAGACCCTAACGGGAAAAGAAGACATAAATAGAACTTGCATCAGGTAATGTGGGCAGAGAGCATGGTTCATGAAAAGAAAGGCTGCAGAAACAGGTTTAAGAAAAATGTTTCAGGAGAAAAAGCTTCAAAAGAGAGCGAGGTTTGCTGTAAAACCACCACCAAATTTGAAACAAAAGCAGCAGGAGAGGCCCGTTCTCTGGAAATTATGGTTGTGACTATGGCCTTAATGCAATTTTTTGTGAGACTTCATGCAGTGGTGACATACTGTGAAGACTATTAAAAAATATTTACAGTCATTAAACCTAAAGAAGGCTAAAATCAGAAGAGAGCAAGTCAGGAGATGTTTCTCTTTTGAGTTAAAAGGTTGATTATAGTCTCCTTTCTTCTTAATATCTTGTAGTATCTTAAGTATCTTAAGTTCTTGTAGTATCTCCCCTCTCTGTCCTTATCTCTTTCAATGCGGAGAGCTTTTTTTGAGGAGAAATAATGAGGGTATTCGTGTATGTGTAAATTTATGAAGGACGTGTAAAACTGGAAGATCTTTCTTCTGACAATGTAAGCTTTCAGCTGGCGCTTTGAAGTATTTTGACTGCTACTATTTTAGAAACAGACACAAATATGTTGCTAATATTTTTCCATGATAACATGGAACAGTTAATAGGAATGAGGGTTTTGCTTTTTTTTTTTTTTTTTTTAAAGATTGTACACTTAGATAGTATGGTGTCAAGTGCTACTTACTGTGTATGCAATACAGATGTCATTCTCTGGCCCTGAATTTTTCCATTTACCCAAAATGGATATATAGTACTTTTGGAGAGAGCTACTTGCGCAAGCCAAACTTAAAATAGAAAAATACAGAGGTTCTTTTTTTTAGTTGAACATCCTGAAAAATGAATGCAGTTATTGTTTCTACTACATTGCTTTTTTGGAAGGTGAGCAAAACAGTGGCCTGTTCATTTACAGTGAAGAATTTCATGCATTACCTAATGTTTTTATATCTGAACACTTAAGCCTTGCTGCCAACTGTTACTCAAATGTCCATGAGTTTACCCACTGCTTCCTCCTTCAAGGCTGGCAAATATCCTCTCCATTTAACAGATAAACTGAAGCAGAAAGAGTGGTGAAGTAGTGAGCCTGAAAATCATGTTAACAGCAGAAGTTGGAATTCATTCATTTATTTCCTAATTCGGCATTTTCAACACAAGACCGCTCTTCCTCCCAGTCCTGTAGCATGTAGAAGATTACAGAATGCGTATAAAATCATACAGACATCACTATAACAACTGCATGCAGCAGGTTTAGAAGCTAAGTAGCACGGAGTGACATGCTGAGGACGTCTCTTTGAGCCGATGGCAGGCAGGGCTAGAAGCCAGGTCTCCTGACTGACATCAGCATTTGATGCAGACTCAGAGGATATGTGTGTATTGTTAGTTTGAAACTGCGGAAGGGTGCCAGCCAGGAAGGGGGAGCTGGAAAAGCTCCCAAGCAGGCAGGATCTCCTCAGAGAAAGGGGCAGAAATAATCATTTAGACTTAATATTGTTCACATGCAGCATTAGAGAAATGCTACTAATGCTACCACCACATAGTAGATACACTGTACAGCTGTGAGCAGCACATATTGCTCTGGCATTCCCTTGCCTGAAGTAAAAGTAAACAGTAACAGTTCACATACATTAAATTGTAAGTATGTCTGGTGTTCTTTTAAGGTGCCTAGTTTAAAGCCCTGAGAACAAACGTCCTTTTTTTACGTATGTGCTCTATGCATCATGAGCAGTAGCAGCAGGGAAAATTTCTCCCCTCTGTCATGCCAATAAATCTTTAGAGACCACCACCAGAGTGAGTGTTGGTCGCACCATTTGTTGGGTGTATGGGCAAAGAAAGTCCGTGCAGCCACATTGCCCACGGCCACTGTCGTAATGACAGAACGAACCATTGGCCATCCTTGTGAATCACCTTTACTTTCACCTGTAGAACTACCAGAAAAATGCAACTGTGTTCTCCTTTTATGAAAATATGGAATGTATTTGTTATGGTTTTAATTATAGAAGCTGTAGCATTGGTTTTAAATTAATTAAAAACCAGCTCCAGGCAGGCTTCTCTCCAGCCATGAGAAGGTCGCTGTAAGTGAGCTGCACGTTGGTTAGTTAGCTCACATTGGTTAGGATTTTATGGCTCCCTGGCAGATGTTTGAGCAAGACACCTAAACTACTTAAGACTTAGGTTAATTTTACAGGTGGGTTAGGCAGTATTTAGGTTAAAGACTCAACTAGAGAGCCCTAATACCCAAGGGAAGCAGATTTCCCTAGTCCCAGCACTGCCAGCTCAGCTTGGCCAAGGAGCTGCCGTGCCAGACCAGGGCTGGGCATGCACCGCACTTCAACATTTGACTCTGGGGAGCTGAACTTTTGTTGGGAAGAAGCGTAGGATGAAGCATGATGCTTTCCTGTTTGGATTTTGCAAATCCATTTCTCTTCACTTTGTCTGTATGAGGTGGTGAAAAATAAAGGGCTTTTTGTTTGGCCCAAGAAGAGTATTTCCTGGGAAATACAAGCCTTTCTTTTCCCAGTTCTGTGCCCTTCCTCCAAACTGAGAAAAATCAATTGTTTTCATGGAGCCCTACTGCCACAGAGCAGGGCTGTGTGCTGACAGGCGGGCTAGCAGAGGGACAGCACGAGCTGAAACCTTCCTGTCAGGGCAGTGGGTCACATCTCTTCACCTGCCAGAGACTTGCACACTATTGAACTGCACAGAATCTTTAATTCTCTGCTCTGACAGCTCACTTTTGAGAGAGATCCCACCTGCAGTACTGCATCCAGGTCTGGGGCACCCAGCATAAGGACATGGAGCTGTTGGAGCAGGTCCAGAGGAGGCCACGAGGATGATCATGCTGGAGCACTTCTCCTGTAAAGAAAGGTAGAGGGAGCTGGGCTTGTTCAGCCTGGAGAAGAGAAGGCTCCGGAGAAACCTTAGAGCGGCCTTCCAGTACCTAAAGGGGGCCTACAGGAGAGCTGAGGAGGGACTGCTCATCAGGGAGCGTTGTGACAGGACAAGCACACTGCTTTTAATCTAAAAGGGGGGTAGACTTAGGTTAAACGTTAGGAAGAAAATCTTCATTCAGAGGCTGGTGAGGCACTGGCACAGGCTGCCCAGAGAAGCTGTGGATGCCCCATCCCTGGAGGTGTTCACGGCCAGGCTGGATGGGTTCCTGGGCAGCCTGGTCTCGTGGAAGGTGTCCCTGCCTACGGAAGGTGATCCTTGAGGTCCCTTCCAACCCAAACCTTTCCAAGATCCTATGATACTTCTGGAGGCAGAGCTACTCCTGTTTGATGTGAAATGCCATTAGCTGACTTAGGAAAGGCGAGCCTGACTGGAAATGTATCATTTCACTTCACGGTCGTTTCAAACACAACATTTTGCTTAATTCTTTTACTTAGTTATTACTTCGGTGCTGCCATAACCCCCAGAAAACTACACAGACCGCGTGGAGGGTTTGTTGTGGGAGCGGTGAATACCGCGTTACGGTGAATTTCTCGGCAGGGCCGCGGGCTCGGTGCCAGCCGCCTGCCGCCTTCCCAGCGGGCCGGGCAGCCCTCGCCCCGCCGGGCCC
>VXAV01004809.1:64738-79399 GCA_013399715.1 Alectura lathami
AAAAAAAAAAGGTTTGTGTTGCAAACAGAGAAAGGGATTGCGGAAGACTGAATTCCTGCCATGTAATCAACCCTCCGGGTATGGAATAAAGTATGCTAATAGGCTTCCTGAAAGCAGATTTTGTAGGAATACCTCCTTCAGAGCCAGTCAGGTGCCTTTGCATTCAAAGCTACACTAAAACCCTGTGGGGGCATTCCATTACCTGCAGTTTATTTTTGAGCATGCTTTTTCATGGAGAGGAGTCCAAAGGTAAGCAGTAATCTAGGACATGGTGGTTTATTTGTGGAAAGTTGCCAGGTTTTGTTGTATTTTTGGCTTAAAGGAGAGCATGTCTTGAGAGCATATGAAAAACTTTCAAGTGTCAGCAACATGGTGCATCTCTCAGGGAGGAAACAATACCACTAAGCAGAGTAGTCCAGCTTTGCTAGAACATCAAGTACAATTTAATGTTCTATTTCTGAGTCTGTTTACAATAGCCTATAAAAGCTTTCTGCAAATATTGCTTTTTAGAAAGGAAGAATAATCTTTTTGTGCCTACTTAAATTGCATGGAGTGTTCTCCAACTCGCATTACTTTGCAAAAAGTGTAACCATTTCCATCAGTTTGAGGAGTTGTGAGGAAGTTTCTCCAGCTGAGATTTGTCTGTAGCAAAAGGAAGGTGGTAGTGGGGAAGCAGCATACTCTGCTTGGTGCATCTGTCTGCAGTACTTAGTGGATTTATGGGAAGGGTAGTCACCTTTATGGCTTTTTTGATAGCATGTAAGAGTGTACATGGGCTACGTGGAGCTCCACCCTTGGTGCTTGCTGTGTCGTTCATTTCCGAGTGTGCTCGTGTCACCCATGCTCCATGCTCTGAGTCAAAAAGAACTGGATTTAAGCAGGTGACTCTTTTCTGCCCCACACAGAATATCCTTTGGATTTTAGTGCGCTCGTTTGCCAGCATCCTGCATACATCCCTTCAAAACTTCAGGCTTAGCCCCATCACCCTCGTTTATCCCATTCTCTATATAATTCTCTGTATAATGTATAATGTTGATCTGCTTTGCTATACTGCAGTTCTGTTAGAAGTGTGCTGAAAACAGATGAGCAAAACTTGCTTAAGCAAAACATTTTCTTGTTTCAGGAGCTTTGTGAAGGATTGTTAATGCTCTATTCCAGCCGCTGCAGCATGGTGTCTTCTGAGGTTCAACTGAAGATCTTATCCTAATGCTTTTCAGTCTGCAGGAATTTGTGTTGTGTATGTATAAAGTCAGTTCTTGACAACACAAGTCTTCATCATTGTATACAAAACCATTTACTCCCTTGGAGCAGTTACACCTGTGCTTGAGCCCTTCACTGACCAGAGTAGTACCTCTGTAGTTACGAAGACTGCTGCATCTAAATCATCCCACTTTTTGTTTCCTAGTCCTGGCCAGCTGATGTGTTATGGTTCCCCTTCTGTGGCACGCTTTGCATTTATATCTACTGTGTATTAAAGAAACAGGGAATCTTTTTTAGTCCAGTCATATTTACCAAAAGGCAGCTGTTACATTCACCTGGTACTGGTCTGTCTTCATTACAATAGTTTCTTACTCTTTCGCAGATCTGCTGACAGGCTGAAGGCGTCTTACTGTGTGTTTGTATGTAAACTTACAGGGTGACTTCTGGTTGCAGGGGGAAAAATGCAAAAATGCTGGTGCAGCTTCATTTTTTGCGAAAGGAAAGAGCTGTGTCATGTTCTCCAGATGCACCAGACCTGTGCATGCGTACAGATGAGTGCCTTTTTTCCTGACTCGGTGCATGGTGTAGGAGCTGTGGCTGTTCAGCAGACCAGCCTGCATCAGGAAGTTCTAGATACTGGTTTGTGTTTTGCTTGATTACCCAAGAATCAAGTCACGAGAATACTCAATGTTTTAGTTCTGTGCTTTGATTCTGAAAAATAAACATTCTAATCATAGCACAAATAACATGGTATACTTAAAAAAGAAAAAAAAAAAAAACCCTCTCAACACTCCAATGTTAGTTTTAGTGGCTATACAAATGCCTTTTATCAATTAAATTTCAACTGTATTTTCAATTCACAAGTCCTATTTGGCCCAGGGTGAGTGATCTGTTTGATACGGTTTCATTGTGGCGTATACTGTTGTTCTATGCTTATTTTTGTGGTTTTAAGGAAGTAATTTTAGGTGGTCACAAATAATTTCTTAGGGTAATATTTTTAGGTCACCAGAAGTTGTTTTTCTCATTACAGAAATAATCTTTACCACTAATTACATATTTATGTGAGAAACAAGTCAGAAAATACTTAAGAATAGAAGCATTCTAGAAAACAGAATTTGTGCAGCAGAAGGAAATCATACATGTATGCAATAGGCATCCCGGGGTGTCCTGTGAGAGCTGGGGTTAGCAGGCACAATTGCTCACATGTCTGTAGAGGTGTTGGTGTCTAATGCAGGGGCAGGAGGGGCCTGTCCTTTGGGGGACATCTTGTTTGGCCTCCTGCTCACAGCAGGTTGCCAGCACTGGAGACTGCGACCTTTCTGGACAGCCTGTGCTGGTGTGTGGCCACCCTTACAAGGAAAAAGACTTTTTGTTACGTTCAGGTGGAATTTCCTGTATTTCAGCTTGTGTGCATTGCCTCTTCCTTTCACTGAGCTCCATAAGAAGAGGTGGGCTTTTCTTGGAGAGGCTGATGCTTGAAAACCAGCTAGCAATCGTAGATCCCACTTCTTTCCATGACCATATCCCATGGAATTCTTCCGGTCAGAGCCATGAACTGGTCCAGGTCTGCTCTCCTGAAGTGCAAGGCTGTGATTGTGCTTTGCGCTGTTCCCTCTTCTCACAGTCCTTAAGTTCACCATTTCATGGTCATTGCAGTGAAGGCTGCTCCCAAACTTCACATCCCCAGCTGGTTCTTCCTTGTATCTAAGTACCAGGTCCTGCAGTGCATCTTCGCTCCTTAGCTCCTGGATCACCTCTGTCAGGGATCATCAGTTAGCATCCATGTGCTCCAGGTACCTCCTGGATTGCTTCTGTCCTGCTATCCTCCACTCTCACCGGGTGGTTAAATAACCAGGAGTGAAAAACAGTCTGCTTCCAGCAGTCTGAAGAAGGCCTCATCACTACATTGCCCACATTTTTCTGCTAATTTTCACCCCAAAGTGCTTAGCTGGCTCAACACTTGTTCTGGCTGCCCCTTCCTAAAGAGCCTCTTTCTGTCATTTGCAGTGTGCCCACAGAGTAAGCCTGAAGCCTTGTTAGCATCAGAATAGTGAGGTGGGAATGCAAAAACACAGAGCTCAAATCCTGCTTTAAAAATTTTATTTTTAAAATGTATGATGCTAATAGAAGTGTCCATAGAAAGATGGGAAGGTGATAAGAGCTACTCTGAGATAAATTGCAGTAGATGGGCCTTTAATACTCATTGCCTAACCTCTTCTTTTTGTCCAGGGAAAAAGCTGCCTCTGATTTCAGTCTCTTTCTGTGAAGATGAAAAAGTGGCAGGACTTGTTTATTTTACTCTTCTGACTCCTCCAGCTGTGGCAGCGGTGGGCAGCCCTCAGGAGAGCGCTGCTGTGGCTGTCGTGGCCACAGGTTCGCGTGGCTGCCTCGCATAGTGAAAGGCCATCGAAGCGTGAGGGTAATGTCTGAAATGGGACAGAAGTGCTCTGAAAAGCCCCCGCCCTGGTTCTGAGCCACCATCCCCTTGTACAGGTTCTGGTGCAGTTAGCGTTATTGCACAGCTTCAGGCAGAGGCACTTGAACCAGAAGAGATGTCCCAGCGATGCATTGGTTTCTGCCTGAGGTGAATGTACGCCCTTGTAATTTGCACAGCATGGCTGTTGTTTGGCACTGGTGAAGATAGGCTTGTACCCCTGAGCCAGCAGTAAATAGTCCCTCTCCACACATGGAAGTTCTTGCAGCCCATGAATCGTCCCTGTTGTAAAAACTGGCAATCGCTTTTTGTTTTAGTAAGAAGTTTTATTTTTCCCGTCTCTGTTACTATGTATAGTCTTGGATTACAAAAACTCCAGGCAACTTCAGCTCAATTCAGTAGCAACTTGGTTTACTTCTTTTTGATACAGATTGGAGACAGAAAACCTGATACAATATAAATCTCAACTAATTGCTGGGGGTTTGCAAGAGATGAGGTTACTGGCAGCCCAGTGGCATGCTTCTTTATTGGGAAAAATTCCAGCTGTGGTAAATAAACATTTGCTGAGATAGAACCTTGTAGTTTAAGAGTAAAAAAATAGATATATTTAATCCATGCATTTCATAGAGTTTTTTTTTTTTTTTTGCTTTTTTTTAATATGTTTGTTCAATCTTCATGTACTCAGCATCCAGGTCTATTTGCTGAGGGAGCCAGGGCCAAAGGAAGCACAGAAAGGTGTTTGTTCTTGGTTTCCAGATACCTGCAAAACAGGCATAGAATTATACAGGAGGATGAAAAGAGCATAAACCTTGATTGGGCCAAGAACAGTTTCAGGGAAAAATGTAATTTATTCTTTTCTTATTCATCATAGCATCTCATCTTTATTAATGAAAAGTGGTGAACTTGTAACATACACAATTGTCACGTGAAGTGGAGGTGGTGACTTGCTGCTTCTGCTCTAGCAGTATTGCACTGATTGTCTAAACGAGAAGTAATAAAAAGATATTAACGGATTGAGAAGTTGTTTAGCTTAATAAACAGGAGCAGAGGAGTCCGTGTTTTTCATTAAGCCTGGTCCAGAAGCCAGCTGGTACTTACAAATGACATATTTCTTTTCACACATGCTAAGACTTGCATGAAATAAATACTCCCCTTCGTCTGCCTCAGCAGGCCCACTAGGTCTCTTCAGCAGTGGAGTTTATTAACTGCTGCAAAGTAATTCTGAGAGAGGCAGTTTCCTTTTTTAACTACTTTCTGTACATAAAGTCCATCCGCTGGTGAACTGCAACTTTGCCAGACGCCCACGGTGTTTGATAACAAAACCACTGAAGAAATCACATTCAGTAGCAGTGTGTCCTGATCCACATGTAGGTGGATCCTACGTGTGCAGTCAAGGACTCAGCTATCACCCTTAGAGCAACAGCACTGCTGCAAACCTTCCCTGTTATCAGCAGTGCAGGTTGTGCCAAGGGGCTTAATCCTTGCCGTGATTGTGGCAGGCTTTGCCTGGGCGAGGGCTGACGGTCTCCGCTTGGACAACATGAGCGTTTTTCAGGGAACACTGTGGCTGTGGTCACTGCGACCTCAGCGAGGGCAGCGAGGGACTTGCAGAGCTCTGGGCATTCTGGTGACTGAGGTGAAACAACCTGTGGTTTGCGAGCCCTAGCACTGCCGTCAGGGTCAAACGTTCATTGGAAAATGCTGCGGCAGTTGTAGCTTGAAATATGACTGGAATAAAGCTCTATGCTTCGCTGTCATCCCGATATGTCATGCGGCTAAAAATTGCGTCATTAGGTAAATAAAACTGAGACGGACTTTGAGCTGACCGTGAAGCAAATGCATGTTATTTGAGGTAATAAAGGTTCGTTATATTCTGAAGTTCTTCTGTATATGATTAAAAATTGAGGCACAGAGCTGCCTGCGTCAGGGCTTCAGAAGTCATGACCCCGTGCCTACCTTCCCCATCATCCTGCTGTGGGATCAGCTGATGGCTCGAGGGTGAGGTAATGCTTCCTGAGTCACACTGGGCAGTTTGTCATCTCTTGCTTATTGTTTGAAATCTGCTAGCTGTATGTGCGTGTGTTTCCTTGTCTATACAAAGAAGTATGTGGAAGTCTTTTATAAGTACCTTCAGCATTTACTGGGCAGCCTTTTTTTTTTTTTCCTCTCCAAGTCCTTTGCTGTTTCCTCTGTTGGTTTACGTACATTGTTGTATTGTAATAAGCTAGTGGGTGGCCGATGAAACGTCTGAGGAAGATGGGGGTCGTGTCTCAAATGCATTCTGTAGGTTCAGGAATGCCTTGTCTTCGGGAAGATGGCTCCTCTGGGTTTTAGTCTGCTGCTCGCTGGCTTCCTTCTACACTGTCTGCAGCCAGACACTTGTGAAGTAAACTATTGATTCTCGATGGAGGAAACTTGTTCCATCAGGAAGTGGGCACACTTAGCATAGCTTGTTCTCAAAGTAATGCAGGGGAATTAAGAAGCTGGCAGAATTACCTACAGTAACCGTAGGTTGTCGCCCTGTGGCAGCAGCGTGTGCTGCGGAGGAGCCTTCGCTCTGAGGTGAATCAGAGCAGCGCGACGTAACCAAATGCTGTCAAAGCTCTTTTGATGACATATTGATGATGCTGAACTCCTGACAGGGAGGCAAATGAGCAATTTATATAGTCAGTGTTTAGCTTATTATAGTGCAGGTTTGTTGGAGAAATACAAGATCACTTCAGCTGGCAGAAAATAAAAACAGAGCAGCCATTCAAGAAAACAGCAGGGAGCTGTTTTGTGTTGCAACTTGTTGATCATAAAGCTAATTGTGTGCATTTTTTTTTTCCCTCTAACAGGTGCCTGAGATTATAAGCTCTATTCGACAAGCTGGAAAAATTGCTCGTCAAGAAGAGTTTCAGAATAATCTCTCAGATGTTGAAGACCCGTTTGCCAAAAAGTTTGAGGTGCTGTTCTGTGGACGCGTGACTGTAGCACATAAAAACGCACCCCCGGCACTCATAGATGAGTGCATTGAGAAATTTAATCATGCAAGTTGTACAGAAAAATCAGATTCCGACTCATTGTCCCAACAACATGAAACTGCCAGTAACTCCGGAGGCTTCTCTTTCAGCAACAAATTTCGTTCCGTCTTCCAACCCTTGATGGGTGAAGAGGAAGAGAAAAGGCCAATTCGGAAATCCTTTTCCCAGCCTGGGCTTCGTTCGTTGGCTTTTAAGAAGGATTTTCAAGAGGGAAGCCATAGGAGTAACAGCTTTGTCAGGTCTTTTGAAGAAGATGCAATTTCACTGAACCTAAAGAGTCAGCTTATCTATGGACACAGTGTTGTGCAGCCAACAGACATTGCAGAAAACCGGACAATGTTATTTACGGTAAAGCAAGACTTGCAGCTAATGGTAGTGGTTTCACATCTCGGAGTTTGGAATGGCAAACAGCAAAGCAGATTTTCTTACAGATGGCAGTTACTTCTTTGATAATTTAATTGCAGTTACCAGAGCTAAACTAAAACTCACGTCTTTTTAAAGCATTACTTACTTGTCAGTATAAATTGTTTCATGTAGTCAAAATAAGTTTATGCTAAATAGTTCTCAAGATAACTTTTTAGAATTCTAAAGGAAATTAGTCACTTGTTACACAATTGCAACATGGTATGTGTAATTACACTAGCTAGTAACAAAAGAAATAGATTTCCAGAAGAATGAGATACCTGTAACTAGAGCAGAAGGACCAAACCATGATGTGGGCTAGTAGAATTTACGTCTGATGATAAGCAGCATACATTATGAAGGTGTTCCAGCTGCCAACATGTTGGTGTAATGATTCAGTAGTGTAGTGACTCTCTCAGCTACCCCATGCTTGCCTCCACTGCTGTCCTGCTTTTGTGTGGCTGACAATGCTCTTACCTTGATGGGTAAGTAGCAAAACTACTTTTTCAGGACCTTAGAAGGAATTAAGGTTTGCGTTATTGGCTCCCTCTTACAACTCTTATGATAAATTTATTTATGTATGATGTTTTATATTTCATAACATCTTATAAACATAATACAAACCTGGAGCTGACAGTGCAATAGCTGGCTGTTATAAGGTCATCTCAGATCTGTCAGCTTCTCTTGAGGATGGGAATTTTTAATAACGGGAACAGACCGAGTGAATGCAGTTACAGCAGTTTTGTGGAGGGCAGAAAGAGAAGGGCTGCTCTGACAAGGATTGCGAAGGTGTTATGTCTGTAAAAAGTAACACAAAGTAAGAAGTGTTGTTAGCTATAGCTGGTTAAAAACTTCTGTTTAGTTGTGGCAGTCTGGCAGCGGTGAGAGAAGTGGTAGAAGATGGAGAGAAATTTTGTGCTCTCGTAAAAGCAATCCCATCTTTACGTTCTTCCCCTGAGCATATATTTGACACAGAAAATGTAACTGCCCATTATAATAAGGTCTAATCTTTAAACAAATCCTGATCCCATTATTAATTCATACACATAATTTAGAGTTTTGTGACTCTGGTACCCACAAGCTCAAGGTGTGGCTGAGTTTGTATATAGCCATCCCCCACTGTCAGCACTTTCTGAGTGTGCATATGGTGTGCACACGTTTTCATCTTTGCTCATCAGTTAGTGTGTGGCTGCATATAAACTGCTGAAGAGTAATTTTATCTCCAGAGGAAAATAATTTGCTCTTATTTCCTCAGTTGAAGAAATGAGTTTTCCCCAAGCGCATGGGAGAGGCTGGTATATGAGGTCTGAGAAATGTTCAGATACATTATCTGCTGACTCTCCTGACTTGGTTCACACAGTCTGGATTTTTAGTCTCATCCTGAAGAACTGCTTCCTTAGCCAATCTCTTAGGCTTTTTCTCCTGGCTTTTTGTTAGTTTGTTTTTGGTTTTGCTGTGTTCAGCTGGCTTCCAGTGATTTCTGCTGCCATGTGACCAAGCATGAAAGGCCTTTGTGGATCTGAGCAATGAGTGAACCTCTTAGGAAAGGGGAGGCTGCTTAGGAAGGGGGTGTGAAAAGGCATAACCCCCAAAACACCCATGAGCTCTGCCCTGAGGAGAATAGAAGGAAACCAGCAGGGACTTGGGGAGATTGGTTGTGACTGGCTGAAGTGAAGGGAGAAGTGTAAGGTGGATGGACAAGACCATTTTTAGACACAGAAGAGGTGGCACATCTCACCATCCTTTGTTCCATACAGGATTCTCTCCCCAGCCCCTTAGGAAGTTGCAGGTGTATTGGTGACACTGATCTTTAATGTCTTTCTTCTGGGATTTGGTACTGGTTGAATCTTCACCAAGTTTGTCCAAGTTGTGAATGGATCCAGGTTCTTCCCGAAATTCTAACACAAGACTTGCCCTTAGCAGACTCCCTGATGTGCTGGGAACTGTGAGGAATCTAAACATAATCTGTTAAATAGTTACAAAGTTGTTGCTGGAAGCTGAGAGATCTAAAACAACAGTTTTCTCTTAAAAAAGCCTTCACCCATCCGAGGTTTGCACTGGCTCTTGGGTCACTGCTTTACAACTGGCCTACAGAATGAATTAAGTTAGAAAATAGACTCCAGTGACCTGATTTTTATACTTTGAGTTAAAACCTTCAAATTTAGCTGTTATGAGTATCTTAAATAAACAGATAAAATCTAACTCCCACCCCCCCCAAATAAATGAAGAAATGAGGTGGAATACAGCTAGAGGCACACACTAGGATTTGAATTTTGGGACAGTTTAGTCAAGTAGCTTTTGTAATGTGGTGTGTATCAAGCCTACAGGAAGTAAGAAAAGAGTGTGAACATGTTTTCTCAGTGTGAAATGGATTACATGTGGTGTGATATTACACTTATCTAATGAATCACTATTCTCAATCTCGTGTCTCAGACGTGAAACCAAATCACAGTTCAGTAATGTGCAGTGCTCCGAACACCACATCAATGTTGTTTATTCTCTGTTTGTCTGGTAATAATACACTAATTGGTTTAAAAATACAGATAGAAGGAGGTTTGAGGTTTTTTTCCAGGAAACATTTTTACAATGAGAAAAAGTAAGTATAATGTTATTTGTTATCACCTTGTTGTTCTGCTTTTTTTTTTTAGATTGGCCAGTCTGAAGTTTACCTTATCAGTCCTGACACAAAAAAAGTAGCAATTGAGAAAAGCTTTAAGGAAATATCCTTTTGTTCTCAGGTAAGATTGAATGTGCATCCTTTCCTTTAAATGCATGTATATTAAAAGAATATATACATATTCTCCACTAGTGAATGCTCATGTCCTTCTCTCCCAGCTTTTCAAATGGATTCTCACCCAAGTGGTTTCAGTCATTGCTGTTGACAAGCTGCTAGTTCATCAGTAATTCTGTAAAACCATCATTCTTTCCTCATGCTTTGCCTTGTAATTTCTGAGATAAAGACTCACTTCCTTGCCTGGTGGATGAGTAGTATGAAGAAACAACTTGACGATTTCTGGTTTGAAATTTCAGCGGCTGTGATTCACAGTTGTGCAAATCTGGGATTCTCTGAGCTGTATCAGGGTATTTTTCAAGGAGTGATAATGAAAGGGAATAAACAATTTGTAAGAGTTCTTGAAAAATACTTCTAAAAATATTGTTCCAAGAGCATAAATTGCACATTTGTATAAGGAACAGCCGTCTGGAGCACAGGGGTAATGTGTGTGATGCAGTGAGAGAAAGGACGTTTCAGAGCCTCCTCATTCGCTGTTAATCTCTGTTACTTATCCCATGTTGTTTGCTTCCCTCTCCTTCACTGCACTGCCTCATTTTTTGTAGTTGACTTTGATTTTACATAAACTGCATGAGGGTACAGTTTATCTAATGATGTATTTGAAGCAGGGGTATTTTGAAAGAAGTGCATCTCACGTTGCATACAGTCATGGTGCTGCACAGCTTACGGACACGTGTCAATTACTGCAGTGGGTCAGTGTGAGGGCAGCACAGTCATTGTCACACCAAGAACAGGCAGCAGCTCAGCACTGTAAGGATCACGATGA
Organism: Alectura lathami; assembly: GCA_013399715.1. Classification (NCBI taxonomy): domain Eukaryota; kingdom Metazoa; phylum Chordata; class Aves; order Galliformes; family Megapodiidae; genus Alectura; species Alectura lathami. Next base: position 75,355 of record VXAV01004809.1, read on the forward strand.
GGAGGGAGGGAGCAGCCTTTCTCCCTCACAAACACAGCATAGGTTATCGGGGGACTTGCTGGTAGGTTATTTTTCTCCCCGCAGCTGCCGTTTTGTAGTTTGTCCTGCCCTTCCTGCTGAGCAGAGAGAAGCAGTCATACAAGTGCAGTGGGTGCCTCTGCTGTGGCTTAGCTTTCCACTCCGGGGTCCTGCTGTGAGCAGCTGCACGACTGCTTGAGTGTCTGTGTGAGAGGAAGACTCTCCTTTGAGGATTGCTGAAATACCAACTTGCAGACTAAGCAGCTGTTCATCAACACATTTCCTAGACCAGTTGCTTCTGTTAACTAGCCAATGCTATGACTTGCTATGATTTGTCTGTCGCCAGCCATCTTCTGTCCTGTATGTCATTACGCGTATTTAGTTTGTCTGTTTAACAGATTGGATCCAGTTTAAGTGAAGGAGTAGACTGAGTTTAGTTCATTAAACTAAGGTGGATTCCTTACGGAACACTTAATTCATTTAAAACTTGTTGTGGATCATCTTACTTTAAAGCTCTGAGAAATTACCTTGGACAGAAATTACATAAATAAACAGACAGTTATCGAGAAATAGATGTTTCCAGTAGTTTAACTAAACGTTCACCTTCAGCTAAACCAGTTCAATGCCTGTTTGTACTGTGGCTCGTGGGGGGAGTAAGACCCAGCATACCGAGCTCGTCACTCTTTCTTGCCCTATTTTGCATTTGCTTACTTGCACAGAGCAATTCTTTTCAGTGCCTCTCAGTCTAAATGATAGTGGGGCAAAGCTCAAAAGTTTGCAATAGGTTTATTTACCCACTTTGAAATATAGGGATTATGGTTTGCTATAATTTTCTTCTAGCTTTTTTGTTGTGAGATAATTTTATTTCTCTTTAAACTGGTGAGGAAAGCTTTCATCATTAAACACACAAGTACCTATTCTGAAAATGTTAGAGTAAACATTACTAGTTTGCATGATGTCAGATCAGGAGCTTTGAAGAGAACCCCTTGATCACAGAAAAATCGTTACCCATGTTCCCTTCAGCCCTTTCCCTGGGCAGGAACTGCTGAGGCAGACTTGGAGGCATGCCCGCAGGCCAGCAGACTTGTGCCTGTCAGGGCAGTAAGAGGTGGGTTCTGATTGCATCTGCTCTCCTGTCTGAAGAATGTGTTGCTGGGCTGATTATATTTCAGCTGGGTGAATATTAGTCTTCAGGTACAGACCCAAGGGCTTTTACCCCAAGCATGCAAATTTCAGAAGACTTGCCAGAACAAACTTAGGCTTATCTTGATAGTACAAGAATTTTCTTAATTTTTTTTTGGAGGCACTGGCGATAAATTACAGGGGAAATCAGAATCAGTGCTTAATTTACAGAGTGCCCAATCCGTCTGTGAGATTTGGAATTAGTAGGGAATGAGTATGTCATCCTGGGGTAGTGTCAGAATTGGCTCATCTGAAGCTGCTAAGAGCCATTGCTTGGCCCGGTACCTTGCAGTTTTGAGAGCAGGGCCCTGATCCCGGCTGGGCTCCCTTCACTGCAGCATTTAGGCTTTCAGGAGAGGAAACATGGGCAGGAGAGTCAAAGAAGAGGCACGAGCACAAAGGAAAGAGTCTGCAGGTTGTATCAGCCAGTTCATTCATTATTTAAGTGCCTCTTAAAATGCTTTATCTTGGCATCCACTGGAACTGGAGCTGGAGAAGCTGAGGACTTCACATCATTTGAATGTCTTTCTGATCTGCTTGTTCTTGTGGTACGTTAGTGCCTGATGTTTGTCTGTGTAATAAAGCCTCTGTTGTCTATCTGTAAATGTCATACTGTGAGAAATTGGGTATCTACTTATATGGTGAACTATTTTCCTTTATTCAACAGATGTGCTTTGAGGGTTTATTGTTAGTGTTTTAAACAATAAAACGTTGTTTGAGTTGTTTCAGGATATTTGATGCTACTGCACATGTTCTTTTTGGACCACTGGCCCATTCTGTTTTATAGAAGTATTCTCATTTTATGCTGTTTTAATGTCTTTTTAAAAAAAAAAAAAAAAAATGTTTTCCTTGTGACAAAATGGCAAAGGGAACATTCAGTGATTCCTGTTGTGTTAACAGAGAAAAGGTGGGGGGGAAGCCCTGGTAGCCATCTTCAGATTGTTAACCTTCACTGAAATTTCTGTTTTATTGTGAGTCATCATTGTGACTTCTTGATTTAACAGTTTGCTTCACTTCAATATGATTGTACCGTGACAGCTAGAAGGTAGCAAAAGGGTGCTGAGTGTAACTGAATTTGTATAAATAGATTCTACCATTGTGCATGTAATTCAGCACAGGTTTTTACCACAAGTTGTACACTGAGAAGATGTGCACAGGTATGATCTGATTCTGCTCATCTGAATGTTTTTTCCCAAAAGAAGAATTTCCTGCTAAGTTTCTTAACATTTTACCAGGAGGTAATGCTTATCTACTGTTGGAAGTAGACTGTACCTGACTTTGCATGCCTTTTAGGGGGAANGATTTGTTCTTACAAATACAAAACAATTGTGTGACCACTTTAGCAAAAAGGAAGAAACAGCAAGGTTTCTTTTACTGCTATTTTCAATATGTAGTAAAATGCAGAGTGGTATTGCTTCTTCCCTGTGTTTGCCGATGGATCTATAATAATTCCCATTTAAAAAGTAAACCTCTGACTTAAGTTTAAAAGACTCATGAAGTAGTAGGTTCTGTAACAGAATAGACTTTTTTAATGGCCAGATGACTTTAATATGGCTGTGACGTGTGATGTCTCTGCCATCCTGTTGGGCCTTCCATGCTTTTATTTATTTTTTTTTTAATAGGATAGAAAATATAGATACAAAATACTTCTGTAAATGAGACTGCCTTATTACTGTTGTTTTTGTGCTAGGGAATTAGACATGTGGATCACTTTGGATTCATCTGCAGAGAATCTTCAGAAAATGGAGGCTTCCACTTCGTTTGCTACGTGTTCCAATGTACGGATGAAGCACTGGTAAGTGAAAGAAAAGAAAGGCCTAATGTCATCTTGTGCTCTGTATTTTGCTGAACATCTTCTACCCTAGGACTACACTACTGTGCTATATGTCAGGCCAGTGCCTCACAACAGCAGGAGGGTTTTTTTGTTGTAGTTGTTTTTCCTTTTAATCACATATAAGAAAGCGTTCACTGATAGATGTAGCATCTTTTACTAGACCACAAAAATAAAAGTGGTTGGCCTGGAAGAGATACAACTTCACAGTAAGTTTTGTCTTGCTTGTGTATCTGCACAGAAACAGCTCTTCTTTTTTAACATAAGCACCTTCCCAAACAAACAACAGTGTGATTCTAGAAGACTGTTGTATTTGTGTTAGGGAAAACAGAGGCTCCATGGAGAAGTGAAATTATTCTTTTGCCCTCTGCTCTTTTTAGGTTGATGAAATCATGATGACGCTGAAACAGGCTTTCACTGTAGCTGCTGTGCAACAAACTTCCAAGGCGCAGCCCCAGCTCTGCGAAACATGTCCTCTGCAAAGCCTGCATAAACTGTGTGAAAAGATAGAAGGTGAAGTTTAAAGAATTTTCTGGTCAAATATTTTTTTAAAAACAATTTTATTGAAGGACTATCTTATGTGTAAAACTGTTAAGGCAATGAATGCTTAAGTAGAATGTGAGATATGGGAGGGAGGGTTGAATGCCAGTCTCTCATTAAGAGGGCTTCAGTATAAGGTTATCCGTAATCTAGTACAAATTTTTAAACAAAATCTAAGCTCTACTCTTGTATTTCAGTTGATTTCTGAAAACTAGTTAAGAGTTCTAAGTATGACTGAACTACAGCTAGCCTAGCTCTGTTAGCCCTGTAAATACAGAGAATTATAAAAAGAAACTTCTGAAGAATACATGCTGCAATAGCAATGACCTGCTCTGCTACTGCATCCAGTTAGATAATGGCATTGCAGAGCCCCTAAACATAAACCAGTGAGTTTTCAATGTACATGGTTGTGTCAGTCCATGCTCCTTCATGAAAATGGAGCAGTTGTTGCCTGGAGAATAAGCTCAGGACAAA